>PNEQ01096148.1:0-12952 GCA_003012365.1 Medauroidea extradentata
TCATCATGTTTCGGACGTTCTGGCTGTCACGTCGGCCGCCCTCGAAGGGTTAAGACGCATTTGGGACAGGTATCTATGACGTAGGTTCGGCGGTTTTCCCACTATGAGCCACCCGGGCTTTGAGTCATCGGCCAGCCCTCAAGGTGTTACGAAACAGCCGCCGACCACTGGCCTCCAGGAACATGGCACGCAACAATACAATAGGGAATCGAACCCTTCCTGCCTTTGAGTTAACACAATGCTTTGACGTTGCTATAGTTTTTTAGTATAGTAGTTTTTATCAATTACATGCGTACTTTTATGCGCAATCCTGTACAATATAATTGATGTATATTGTAGACACAGACACATTGGATGAGTCAGGATGGAGTGCATGGTGATAGCATATGGAAAAATTTAGTAGACTGTTTTAAAAATTTTCGTGCAGTGGATTATATCGGTAGTAATGCTACTCTGAAAATCGACTTTAAACTTCAGTTATCTAAATAAATATTTTAAAAATCCTGGTCTGTCGAATTGTTTTGACACTATTCAGAGTGTCAATATCAAACGGTATTTCATTTTATATTAAAAAAATTTAATTTTTCTGTAAATTTTGAGAGAAGTATTACTTTCACTAATATTCACATCTCGGACAAATTGAAAACCCATTTTCGGCGTACTTTTTTCGTAAGCTGTCACCACACAAAATTAGCATACTCCATCATGACTCAGACTGTGTACTGTCGGAGTATTTTAGAAATTCTTCATAAATCTACTGAAAGAAAGTTAGCTAATTTTCCAATATTTTTTATGTAATGCGTACAAAACGTTTTCCAGGATTTGAATGATCGTGTCCGACCATAGACCATCTCGCAACAGATCGCTGCAACATTCCACGACGAAACGGCCGCTCGCCGATTTTCAATTGGAAAGTGGCGAAACCAAACAGCGGAACACTTTTTTGCGCTCTGATGATCGCATCGAGGTCGCACGGTCCGCTAGATGTCAGTCCGCAGTCTACTTGAGAACACAGCTTCTGGGGTTTAGAAACTGGGTCGGAGTACTTCCACTGGATGTGGTCCAAGGTGTGGCAATGCTTGACGTTGACTGTACGTGGTTCTCACTTGAGAGTGTTAGTAGTCGAGCCATAATCTTCTCTAGTAGCCTTCGATGCGACAAACCTGCAACAAATGCAATTGTAATACTGTCGTGAGCATTCCATTGACAATAGTTTTTTCTGAGTCGCCTGTATGTAAGGCAGACAAACGAACTAGGAAGTGACATTGCAGTATAAGAGCTTAGCGCTAAGGGCCCCACCCACCTGCGCATTAGATGCTCAGAAGCGACCGAGCTATAAGGGCAACCTCAAAGAGCGAATCAGATGGCCACAACGGGCTAAGCTCTGAGCTGGCATTCAAGATACCCGCCGTTCTATTTTGACAATGGAACCTTAAGATGTGAACACATAATTTTGTTGGTAGAAAGTCTGCAGCAAAGTTCAGTCACGTTTCTGTGTTTCACATGCATCCGGTTAGTACATTTTGAAGTGCGGCTGCTGAAAAGTCCACCTTTAATTATGTTGGAGGGCTTCTAAATATTGTTTTTAATGAGCACGGTGTCTAAAAGGAGTGTGTGGCGATTTAAAATTTCCGCGTTTGACGCGTGGTAACAGCGCAGCGATAAGAGCCAGAGTATCGCGCTCTACGGGAAACATATCGCCTCTATTCACAGCGTCCTTAACTGGCGTGCAAGGTTTACGTTGAAGTCTTTTTCCTATGGGATTTTAAGCGATGACACTAAAATTTAATTTCTGGATAGTATGAAATAGAGATCAACGCATGCATCTCGTTTGCACTTCACGATTTCAGGTGGATTCGGAGTTACAGCAGTATATATAAAAAAAAGCAATTTTTAGTAATTTCGAGAGGCCCCAAAATCATGTTTCTAACAAGCGTGTTGAATTTTTAAAATTATAGAAACGTAGTTTCATCTGTGTGTTCTTTCCGTAGATAAACGTAATATGAATAAGTTAAGCGATTTCGCGTAATAAAGAATACGCGTGACACGCTGCAACGCCGTCCATGCGTCAGTCGAGGACTCCTCTTAACAATGACATTCCGACTTTGTACGAAGTGTGTTTTCTTTTCGTGCATTGGCACAATGGACACAAGTACAGTAGTTTCATAAAAAAGTATTTATAAACACATTGGAACGCAATTTAAGCGCGCTGCAGTGTGTTCGCAAACATATTTTGTGTATGAAACTAGTCTACATGCACCAATTGTGCCAACGTACGAAATGGAAACACACTAAGTACAAGGTCGAAATGTCATTGTTAAGACACAATGCTCACTAAAACACTGTTACTAAGCCCTCCAACATAGCTAAAAACGGCCTTTTCAGACTTACGTACTTCAAAATGTACTAACCAGATGTATTGGAAACTCTGATTAAGACGTGCCTTGAACTTTATTACAGACTTTCCACCAATAAAATTATATGGTCTTCGCTTAAAGTACCTTGGTAAAAATGTATCAACGAGAATCTTCGCACGTTAGTTCAGCGCTTGACTCGTTGTGGCGATGCGGAATTTGATGCGCGCTTCAATGTCGCCCTTATACCTTCGTCACTTCTGAGCCTCTAACGCGTGGGTAGGTGGTGCCCTTAAAGTCCTATTGAAGTGACCCTTGTAGAAAGGCTTCCGACATAGAAGGCAGTAGCCATCGTCTGGAGACGGCTTCTGTTGCCATGCACTACAATACACATTCCTACTACGCATGTAGCAAGATACAGTCACCATCTATTGTTGATTAATGGTACTGTCGGGTGACTTCCGACACAAATATTACTGAAGTTATAGTACATTTTGCGTGTCGTGTATGCTATGTCGATGAATCATCGATGACTACGAGACAGGGAACGGAGAAATTTTCCGTCGGCGCGGTGGGAATCTTGCACGTTAGTTCAACGCTTGGCTCGTTGTGGCGATGTGGCATTTGACGCGCACTTCAAGGTTGCCCTTATAACTTCGCCAATTCTGAGTCTCTAACGCCCAGAACGCTCTAAAAAAGGAAAAAAAAATAATGTTATAACACCAAAGGTTTCTTTTCTGTGAAGGAAGCCTCAAAGGATTTATTTTGCTGTTCACGAAACGTTAGTACTGTGATCTGACTGTTTAGCTCTCAGTGAAGAAGGCTATGTGCCAAGCGCCCGCAAACATTGCTCAAACGAAGACTTGGTGCTTCAGGGCGTCTGGCACGACAATCCACGGAATAATCTTCTCTCTTTTTCTAACAGCTGACGACTTGGGTTTCAAGACCCGGCCAATCGGTTGCAGCGTTGCCAGAAATGTCAGAAACCTGGTAACCTCACACCAGGATTGTTTCTCGTTCTGGCACGTAAGATTCCTAAATTACCACCCGAGAATAACTACCGAAACTGATCAATCGAAAAATGTACCACTAAACGTCGCGACATGCTCGTCTAGAGAAATTTACTTTGTTCTTTCGTGTCTACATCGTTGTGTCGTCTAAGCTTTTGTCTGTCACGTCACAGTTCTGTTATACAGTCTTGTATTTAATTTTGTCTCCGTATTAGTTATTGTTTAGCTGTCCTTTCTTCCCGAGATGAATCCTTCTAATTCTTCGCAATTTTTATCAGTAATCTCACTTAATTCCTTTGGAGATTTATCACACACACCAACTCATACACATAGACATGCACGCATACACGCATACATACTCACATATGAAAAGGCTTCTTTATAATAGTATATATAAAAATGAATGTTTGCTCGTCTTCTTTGCGTCCCTATACCGACTGCGATGAACTACGGCGAGCTGTCGCTGTTGTGTGTGCAACCGCGCGCAAAAAAAAAGTCGGGACACATATGTGTACGTATGTATGTGTATATATATTTATATATGCATATATATATATATATATATATATATATATATATATATATATATATATATATATATCACAAAATCCCAATCTTCGTCTTCACCAGCACTCAAGTACTCCCTGTTTATCGCTGACCAAAATATCTTTACACCATTCTAAAGAAGAAGCAACGAACGGTTGCAATACAAAAAAAATATTTGGAAACTCTAAAAATTGTTATTAATAATACCTCCGCGGAACAGTGGCGAATCTAGAACGTGGTCAAGGGAGGGGCCTGAACATATTTACATGTAACAAGGTACTACGCCAGCTATAATGAAATTAATGAACTCAGTTATGCAGTATGGAACCAATTGCTATTAAAAACCACGGTAGTGGCTTTTGCAAAACTATGTCCACCCCGTGTCAACCCCACTTTGAGCATAATTTCAAAAACATACCGAAACAAATTTATAAGTACTTTCATAGACATAGCTTCATCATAAGAGTTTTCCAGGAATAAGTGAACTCATATTTTACATTTCCTATCATCTTAGGTGTTGAATTTTGAAAATTAATTTTTTTTTTTGGCATTTACAGTGGCATTATTTTAAATAAAAACTATCAGCGATAATGCATTGCATTAAAATATATTTTAAACGGAATCATATATAACCGTTTTTCGCCCACATAATATAGTTTAGTAGAATATTTATTAAAATCAAATAGAATATTTGTGTGGGTTTAGGCAGATTACTTTATGATTGTTTGCGTTTCCTTCTGCTGAAAGAAACAAATCACTTCTGCTTTCCGCAGTGGAAAAAATCTGTAATATAAGTTACTTTGGTTCTAGACTAAGGTGGAAATAAACAAGCAATAAGTAATTAATAATAAAAATTCATGTCAGTACGTACAGAAAAAATGTATCGAATTCCATGATTCAGTGACATAAACAGGTCGAAAGTAGTATTTTCACCATAATAACATGCCTTACTTACAGCTTCCGCGTGCTATAACGAATCATTTTACTCAGACTTAAAAAGCTCTAAATAAGTGTAACATAGCATTCTGTCCAATGTTACAGAAGATTATAAATTTCAATTTACTTGTCAATTAACCTAGGTATTTATGACCATAGTTACCACGTGCCAGGAAGAAAGTAAGTTTTAATTGTCTATGTATTGAATGTATAAGGTATTGTGGTTTTGAAACTTTAATGACTTCTACAGCTTTTATATCTATGCTAGGAATATTTTGTTTTGTACCACGGATTACAACCTGATCTGATCATATTGACGAACAAACCCGGGGTAAGCTACGAGGAAAGTATTGAATGGAATGGGTGTTGCGACGTTAAAACAAGAGAAGTAATTTTGTTGAAGAACGATTGAGAAAATTTGATGGAAAAAAGAACGTCCCCGTCCATGATGCCGAACAGACGTGTAGTCAAGAAGACCTGAGGATTTCTTCGACGAGACGCTAAATTGTTCATACGCGTCGTCAGAAAGGTCTCACTTTACTTCTACGACTAATACCAGGATAATTTCATTGGAAATTATACACGATGTCAACGCCGAAGGAGGACATTCCAGGGAATTGTAAAGAAGACCCCGTGGATCAGGCCATTCCATAGTCCACTTCGTGTTCGTTGCTGTCCAGGTCTCCGAGGTCTACAGTTCGACGGGTCCACTATTCGATGAACGAGGGGAACAAGAGCTTCATCTGAGGACGAAGAGGTCGCGATCGTCTTACGAGCACCAGGAGTACGTGGTCGCCACCCCAGGACGAGAAGGACGTGGTCGAATGAGTATCGAGGGATGATCTAGAGACAACCGTCCAGACCTACTGCAAGACATCCTCGGTAAGACCCACCCAAACTACGCCGTCGTGTCAAGTTCCCGAAAATATTAGTTGATTAGACAGAACAGCATCAAAATTCTTCTTATATCTCAACGGGTGCGATTCACTTCAAATGAACAAAACCTAAGATCGACCTGAAATTTCTAAATTTGAGCTAGCAAAGAGTTTAAGAAGTTTATAAGTTGTTCCGGGGACAAACAGGAAACTGGAAATATCCTTAACACAGGAAACCAAGTAGAACCCGGGTTTGTAAGTTAATTGATGGTCAGGTTCGTACCCGAGTTGATCACCTTGGTTACGGTAGAAACACATCATTTTGAAAATTCATACGCTATCATAATTTCTGCTTATTTATTTATATAGTTGCCTGACTTGTCTGTAGAAGTCATTATTTTTCCTTTCATATGAATTCTATTTAAATACACTTCTTATGACTTCTACAGGCGTTTGGTTTCCATTTGGTCAGTAGCTCTAGTAATAGAGATATTGGTTGGTTTTTCCTATTTTATCTCATCCTTTATTAAAGTGAAGGAAAATATTTCACAATATTTTTTTCTTTACATAAGCAATTACAACATCATAAAGGTGATTTGTTCTACGCAGAGCTAGGAATCAATTAAATACTGTGTATTGTTCTTAACTCGCAGTTTTCAAAACTAACTATTTTGATACTATGTGATTGGTTGTCACTAAAATGACAATTCTAAAATCAGCACTGAATAATGACAATACTGATGAGTCTGAAATACTTTCAAAAGAGTTTTTTTTTTTTTTTTTTTTAATTATGTAGTCTACTTTTAAGTTCTGAATTGCATGCAGACGTGTAAACGAATTCACACTTGATATCTTCACTATATGAAGTGTTAGAATTTGCTGTCAGTCAACAGTGTAGTAGTATTTCCCACTTGATTCTGAAAAATAATAAGTACCATCATAGCCAAGAAAAATGTATCTCCTCTAAAAAACAAAAGTCTCAAAACGAATTATAACGTGTCTATTTCTGCGTAAAATAAAAAGTATTAAGAAAACTGCAATACACAAGTCTTGGACCATTGCACACAACTCGGAAATAGCGACGAATGTCGAGGAAACGATGAGTTTAATTATTTTCTAAGGTCATTTCATCCAGCAACCACCGGCTTCAGTCACCGGCGTTAGGGGCACGCAGAGACGAGCAGTGTACCACTCTGATCTCAGGATCCTAAACTCTAGCACTAAAATAAATAGAATTCATTTGAGAAAGAAAGCATTTATTCAAGAACAGCACTCATCACCGTTGTAAAGCTCTTGGAATGGCAGCAACACATTATCACAAAACAGTGTTTTTAAATGCCGAAAAAATTGAATTGTTAATGAAGCAAACACTTTCTGCCTTACAAACGGAAAATTTTAAGCTAAGGAGTGCAATCAGTTTTGTTTATTTTAAACCATTTACTTGTTCATGCAGCAAGCACTGTTTGCTGTGTCACTTAATTTTTTGTTTCAGTAGAAAAAGGTCTTTTTTTTTTTTTTTTTTTTTTTTTTGCGCAAGCACACACACAATGAGAAACACGGCCATACAGTTGGAATTGTTTTACAGTAAACGTTCTGTTTATATACGTTTACTGTGTTCGTTCTTATTGCTGTTTATAATACTTCTAACTACTCAAAAATTGGCGCTGCTTTTTTTAAATAACGTACCTGACTGGAAAACGTTTTGCCGATTAGTTTGTAATATTTTTCTTGTGAATGTACACATATAATGTAACGTCTATCAACTAATGTCTTTTAACTGATTGTCTTGTACGGTTTGGGCACACAGTTTTGTTCATAGAGCAATTTAATTCGTTTTAAATGATTCAAAAGTTCTGTAAATCATATGAAATGGTAGGAATATATAATTATATATATATATAGTTTTAAGTAATTAAAATAAAAAGACTCTCTTTGCATCTAGATCAATGTTATTATGTACGTTTTCATGGCCAACCTAGACTTTTTTTGAAGAAAGAGATGCTTGCTCCGGTAGCAACGTGGGAAAAACCATGTTGGTTTTGTTTTGTTCTAGGTACTGATTTGCAGAGGAAATGGAAGAACATCAAAGACTGTTTCATGAAAGAATTGAAAAGACAAAGAAGTGAAAAAACCGGAGCTATTTCGGACAACAGAAAAAGATATGTTTACTTTGACAGTTTGAAGTTTCTCATTTCGGCATCAGAAAGCAAAAGGTAACGCACCGTAAATTATGAAATAAAAATAACATTTTTGAAGTTATGACATAATTAACTGTTTTTGTATGTACATGACTCCAGTGACTGTGTGTATGCATATGTCTCTCTTTCTAATTCAAATGTTAAGCACTTACGTGCTAATTACAGTAAATTCTGGCCGCCCCATTGTATAAAATACAGGTCGTGTGATGCAAATTTATGTTACGAAAGTAAGTGAGTAATTTAAAGAAAAAAAATAAACAAAATACCACGAAAATACCCATACAAGAAAAAGATGAGAAGTGACAATATTTAACTAAGGAAAGAACAGGGTTATAGTGTTTCAGAAACTCGTTCCTCACTACAAGGGAATTTCTTTTAGTTATTTTTACCGAAGAATATCTGTCGAGAGAGTGAAAAAATTGTGAAATCTTTGGCACCAAATTAGTTTATATAACTTTGTAACGCGTTTCACCTTATGAGAAGAGACATGCGAATTTTTCGTTAATGTTTCGCGATAGTCTAGAATCAACTTGCGTATACTCACAGGAGCACATTGCAATATAATTGGCCATTTACGAATGCCGGCACGGAAATTGGAAAATTACCAAACATGATATAAAAACCGCCTAGCTAGGTGACAAATGCCGTTAATGCTGAAGTACCGACTGGTATATCACCTGAGTGTGGAATTTGGTGTACATAGAGACCTGCACAGAGAAAATGGAGCCTTATGTATGTTTGAATATGGCTGACAACCGTGTATTAGACGTTTCATATACCAAACGTATAGTTGCCTGGCTGATTTTGTTCCCTCAAGAGGAGTGTTTAATACTTTTATAAATACATTTTGTTTGAACAACTAAGCGAGTTTTTGACGTGTTTCATAGATTTTCCAAAATACATATTTGTTTCGCCACATACACTCTAAAAATTTTTGTAAAATTTACAAAGATATTCTTTGTACTTTTACAAGTCCTTGTAAAAATACAAAGAATATCCTTGTGAAATCATTAGTTCGTGAAGTTACAAGGGTAAACTTTGTAATACTACAAATGAATTCCTTGTACCTACACCGACAGTTCCTGCACTGTAAATTATTTTGTTAAATATGACAAGGCACTTCTTCGTAGTTGTACAAACTTATGTAAATGTTGAAAATATTCCTTGTAAAATTATTAGTTTATAACGTTTAAAGGATTTTGTTTGCAAAAAAAACTTAGAAAAAATATGTGTAGCCTACAAAAATCGTAAGTTCGCGCCGGAAATTACTTATTCAAAGATTATAACCTCTGAAAAGTATTTTCTGGAATAAAGTGAATATTTATATTAATTGCGTGCTTTAAAGGGTAGAATCATTACTGAACTTTACATTGAAGATAAACAATTAAATAAAGACTAACTGATACGTACGTCACGGTGGTTTAGGGGTAAGATGCCTAGGTTCAAAGCGTAGGGAGAGTGGTTCGAAACTTAGCAGATCCAGAGGGTTTTTTTTTTCTTTTTTTTTTTTTTAAATAATCTTTTGTATACGTCCTTTATTCAAAAGTTATTTGATAAATAACTTCAGTGTTATTCATAAAGTACAATGAACATTTAAGTTTTTTTTTTTTTTTTTTTTTCGTGTTGAAAGTACAGCTACAAGACTAGTCCTTGTAATTTTACAAACATATACTTTGTATTTAATTACAAGGATAACCATTGTAATTTTACAAGGAATTTCTTTGGCAACTGGGTTTCCAAGGCTTTTCTTTGTAATAGTACAAATTTTTTTACAGTGTACAAACGCACGTATGGTTGACTGTAGCAAACCTTTTTTCTCTTTGTGCAAAATTCGAGATATTATTTGGTAACAGATTACTCTTTATAAATCTTATCGTTGTCTTATATTTTATTGGGTGGTGGTGCTTATACGATGTCATTTACCAATTTGGCCACATTTCAGGAGATCGGTCACGTTAAAGCAGAAGTTAAATCATGGGGTGAAGTGTTCTGCGAGTCTAACCACGGGTTGGTTAACAAAGTAAACGCAAGACGAGCTAAAATAGCTTGAAGTTAAATATGTTGTCAGGATAAAATGCAGATTTGCAGGGTTCTAGGTAGATAGAATAATGTCGCGTAACCAACACTAGCTTGTATACATAGGCTCCAGCTGTCGTGCAGGCTGAATGAAGAGAAGTTGTCGCGTGTGTTGCAGCTGCGAGATCAACGCCGACGACGCGGCGGCAGACCACAGCAACTCGGCGGCGGAGAAAGCTGGCGACGGCGACGAAGGTGCGTCCAACAGCGAGTTCGGCCACAGGAAGGCCAGCAGGAGGAAGAAGTTGAGGCGCGAGGCGAGGGACTCCGCTCGCCTGGAGGGTAGGCTGCTCGACTACTTGTCTCAGAAGGAGACGGAGGAGCGGGCGAGGTGCGCGGCGGACAGCGGCGGCGATGTGTCCTTCTTCATGTCGCTGGTGCCCATCGTGCGCAAGTTCTCCGACGACCAGAAGATCGACTTCCGCATGGAGGTGATGAAGGTGATACGCGACATCAGGACGCAGAGTGCAGCCTCCTCTGCCGCTCTGCCTGACTTCCCGCCATCCGGCGACCACTGGTTCCAAGACTCGTCGCTCTTGACTCCGCACGTCACCGTCGCCTCCACCAACGACGAGTCATCATCTTCGTCCTCCGACAACTCTCAGTCCAACTAACTCACTAGCTGCCTAGTCGTTGACTACGAGATTTGTAGGGTTACTAGATTTTCACGAAAATATTTTTGACCAGATTGTTTCAATGCCTTACGTGTAAATTTGCATCTATACTTCCTAGTCAGAGATTGGCAGATGTCGTAGTATCCAAGAATATATATGCACTCTCAAGCAGACAGTAGCTGTTCATTGGCTGTTGGTTGACACAGTTATACTGAATTATTGGGATTGAATTTAGTTGCTTCTTTATTATTGGTTCAGCCGATTACAGAAGGTGTATAATGCATCGAAGGTAAATCGCGAATGTGACATGAAATGGCAATAGATTGAATTGTAGCTAGTGCCTAAATGAAACAGCGAATTTTTAAAATCACTAGGGATTTGATGTTTTAAGCTCTCTGCGTCTTGGGGTTATACTTTTAAATCACATATGTGTAGAGATTATGGTAAATCGCGAACATTTTTGTGCCAACATACCCTTGAAAACACTGTTGTTTTTCGCAACATGTATAACTGGTAGAGATGATGGTACAACGCGGGAAAAATTGACTGTTTAATGGGTTCCAACGTGCGTTCAGCTTACCACAAGATTACTGGCTTCCACTTGTACTTGGTGCTGTTACCCTATTAACTGAGCCAATAAGAATCCCGCTACTGCAATATTTGATGTCTGTTATAGGTCCGCAGAGAGCTACGTTGTGTGAGACGTATATCATCCAATCATTTTTGCTGCAAGAAGCTGCAGTGTTTTCAAGGATACGTTGGCACAAAGCATTTTCGCGATATTCCATCATCTCTAATGATTGGGCGATACACGTCAGACACTCCGCATTTGTCTGTAGAAGGGCCATGAACTTTTCGCGAAAAGAATATTGCCCCAGTTTGTTTCAGTGTCTCATGTGCTCATCTGCGTTTCTGCTTCATGGTCAGAGATTGGATGTTTTACCTTTTCCGTGTCTTGCGGTTCTACCCACAAATCAAAGGCGTGTGGTGTTGCAGTAACTTAATTGTGATTGGGGCAGTCAAATGACAGACGTCACTTCACACAGAAACTCTTCCAACAACCATGAAGCATAGTTGCAGATGTGATCGTACAGAGTGAAACAAATTAGGGGAAAAATTATTTTCGCGAAAACTTCATGGCTCTACCAATAACAGATATCTAACATTACAATAGCGGGATTCTTATTGGCTCAGTTAAATATGGTAACAGCTCCGCGTACAAGAGAAAGCCAATAATTTTTTCATGAGCTGAACGTGCGTTGAAACCCAGCAAACAGCCAAGTTTTCCTGCGATAAACCATCGTCTCTACATATGTGTGGTGTCGCAGTGACCTTGGTCTGACTGACATAGTCAAATGAGTGACGCCTCTGCACGAAGGCACACGGCCAATAACCACGAAGCAGAACACAGAATACTAGACATTGAAATAATGCTGGAACAAAAATATTTTCCTGAAAATCACGTGTCCCTAGCGGTATGAAATATACTTAAATTTTTTTTGCTGTACCGTTGTTTAACTAGCTTCCTTATATGATTTTGACATAATGTATCAGGTCCATTGATTTGTAAACATAATTTGGGTACCGGAGTAAACATTGTGATTATTTCGCATGTAACTTTTTGTTATGTTAACGAAGGCGTTTTAATGTTGTATTATGATAATATTGTGTATTAAATTTTCTCGTGTATTGCTATGTCAAATATTAAGATGATCTGCTTGCTCAACATTTAACTACGCGCCAATCTAGAGCACAAACGAGCGCTCCAAGCGGAGATTTCTCATCTTCTTTTCTGAAAAGAATAAACATAGTCATGCACAGGGACTCTATAATGTCGTTGATAACGATTAAGTGGTGGCCGGTTGGTTGTTAGGCAGGGCTATAGTTGCCCAGAAATGTACAGGGTTGGGTGCTATTGGAAGGTACGGCCACTGATATCCTGGTCTGCAGATGCCGCTTAGTTATTTCTGTATGGTCACATAAGAGGTTCAGTATTCAGATGATCTTTCGTGGTCAGTGATCTACGGGCGCGTTCATAAGAAGTGTATAGTTCTAAGAATCTGCAGTTCAGCGTGTTTCTGTTAGTTACTTACTTACTGACACAACAATAAATATACGGCTCACGTTAAATTGAATACTTTTAAAACTCTATTTGCATTATTTCATAATAGCCAGTTCATATTTTTCAATTTTTTCAAAACGTTAACGTTTAAAACCACAACACACAGAAAAAACAAGTTTGTGGTGGCTACGAAATGTTTTGTAAATATGGACCTCACGAAATAACTTTGTTGTGGTTACAAACATTTTTTGTATTCACAGCAAAACTTTATTGGGGACAGC
>PNEQ01096149.1:0-18175 GCA_003012365.1 Medauroidea extradentata
AAATTTGCATATTTTTACTTCATACAAAACTTGAAAACCAGTAAATATAATGAAATGGAAAAAATCTCATCAAAACTACACGTCACCGTCTACGGCTTGAAGCATATACAAACACATTATAAAATATTTTTGTGTTTAAAATAAATTTCTAAAAGTACCAAAAAAAATTTAAATTTTGAAATTTTTTATTTAACATAAACATTTTTTGTAACGGGTTTTAAATGCTACAGGCCATAGACAGTAACGCGTAGTTTCGATATGATTTTTTTTCATTTCTTTATGTTAACTGGTTTTCAAGTTTTGTATGAAGTAAAAATACGCAAATTTTTACTTTGAAGTGCCACTACGGGAAAACTAGATGAGCTAATTTTTTTCCGTTAAAGGTATATGTACTCTCAAGTAATGTGTACAAAACTAACACTATTTCATACAAATAGGTATAAAATTATGTTTTTTCCCCACTTGAACAACCTTAAGACGAATAAATAAATAAAATTTGCTGTGAAACATAGAGGGCGGTGTAAAGCACGTGCGTATTGCATAGTGTAGAGAAAGGATGGTTGTGTAATAATGCGTGTAGGTGAACGTGGTCCTTATTGGCTTACAGGAACCCCAACGAGCCACAGGAAGCCGAGATGGTGCACGGAATACGCCAGGAGAGGAACCGCTTCAAGAACATCGAATGGTCGCCATACGAGGCTGTGCACAAGAAGTACCTCAACCTGGGTACGTTACGTTACTTTCAAGTCATTCAAATGACAACATTTACACTTTTATATATTTAACAGTTTTTTTGTACCTTAGCTTTTTTTTGTTTGAAGCACGGGAACAAGGAAGGCGACGAGTCGACTCTAAACACGTCCTCCAAACACCGCATCGCCTCTAGGCGCGGAGTACTGTACACTCTAAATCTGAATTAGTGAATTTTCACTGATTCACGCCGATGGATGGATCAGTTTCAACAAACTGAATCAGTGAGAAACCACTATGAAATCTGTTGACTATTCACTGATTGCGATAGAGTGCCAACATTCCACAAGTTAATCAGTTAATGTCTTCACATTGTCCAGTAATTTTTCATTGATTCAATAAGTGAAAAAAAACTGTTATTTGAAAACTACTGAACACATCTGTGAATATTCACTGATTCACTTGTGAGATGTTGGCACGCTTAAAGAAAATCAGTGAATATTCACTAGTTAAACAGTGACTATATTCACTGATTCAAATTGTTCAAACTGCTCCATCCATCAGCGTGAATCAGTGAATACTCACTAATTCAGATTATGAGTGTACTCGAGTGCAGCGTTGTCGCACAAAGTGTTTTTCGATGGGACGACGCTGTTATTTTATTTGTGGAAAATTTGTATGTTAAGGTCCAAAGAAGGTTTGTATCATTGTTTTAAGATTACGACTATTTTCCCATGTACTGCAATGTGAAAAGGCTATTTTACCACTTTTGAAGAGCTCTGTTATCATGTCTTTACTAAACGGACGATATTATTTAAATCGACAAGGACATTGATTAAATTCTGTCTTCTCTTCGTGGATAAACGCTATTGAGAAAGGCTTTTCGTGCCACACTAAAGCACAGCTTCTGCGCAAGGTCCGACTAACTCTTAAAAAATAATATAAGTTTTGTAGACGGTATTAGTAACAATGTATTCCTTCCACAGTAACTTTTTTTTTAGCATGCACAGTATTTCCATATCAGATTGTCGCAGTAAAAATTTATAAGTTATGATAGCATACGCCTGAAATTGAATCTGAATTAAAGTAATATGTCGTGGGCTACATGTTAAATCTTACAAAAACATAAACAAATATTTTTTGTATTTTAAAAAAATTGTCTAAATCAAGTAAAAATCTTTGACTTTTAACAATTTTTTAAAATACAAAATTAGCTAATTTATGGTTTTATAACTTTTAACATATTTTAGGTGACCAGTAATTTCGGTGTAAATTATTTTTATTTTATTCGATCCGTTGGTTTTAGTTAGTTATATGCAAACGTTCGACATGCCATTACGCAGACATTGCATATGTTAAAACCTTATCATTATGGAATATTGTAGGCGCTAGTAATGTCTACAAAACTAATACTACATCGTATAATTAAAAATATATAAATATTTCACACATGGAAAGTCTTCAGAGGATGCATAATATCTTCTACATAATTTATTATGATTGTCATAACATGAAAGTCCAGACAACTTTGGCTAATATCTCTTTATAGGAGCATGACATTTTACGATTATGTGCTTATGTATAAACTAAATTGTTACTGACTTATTCGATTTTCCTTAACGGCATTGGTACGTTCCAGTTCGTTATTTTATATTTTTATGGAATTCTGTTCAATTACATAACGCTCTCTAAGGTAAACTGTTTCCACAAATATAAGCGGTTTTTGCTTATATATTTATTGTGTAATTAGCTGCCGAAGTCACAAATTTGACATTCTTGTGTAGCCACTCTAAGAAAAACTAAAACACGTTTATAAAACGTTGTAAGTAAATTGTCTTCATCATTGGTTATTCAAATAGCGTACATGTCTGTCATTTATCTAACTTTATTAAGTTTTGCCTTATTACACCCTTCAGGGGGGTGTTAGACAATTTTATTGTATTTTCGGTTTTTGAGCCATAACATTTATTCAAATTGTATTCTCAATATTTTCTCTTCGACAAAGCATAGGATATATTCTTGGAAAACTGATCGACATAAATAATAAAGGAATTTTTCATTAATTTGTTATGCAGAATCATTGCAAAAGAATTATACTTTCAAGAATTATCTTGAAATTATTCATGACAAATTAATGACATATTCCATTATTATTTATGTTAAGCAGTTTACCAAGAATATATCCTAAGCTTTTTCAAAGAGCAAATTTTGATAATACAGTTTGAATAAATGTTATTGATCAAAAACTGAAAATACATTAAAATTGTCTAACACTCCTCCTTAAGGGTGTTCAAATGCGATAAAATCATTATTTTATATTTTTATGAAATGTCGCTAGTTTTGAGTACGATACTTGTGAGTGTAGTTTCCTCTTACAAAACAATTTTAGCTCCCATAGTTTTCTCATAACGGTGCGTCAATGTCAAAATTTGTATGTTCTGTTGCCATGCGAACAGTGAAAACCAGTTGACTTATATAACTGAAATAATTCACCGTGAAGTAGCATCCCGTGGGATACGTAATAAAACATTAAGAAACATCCCGCGAAATAGTCTTAAATTTTTTGAAAAAATATTGAATTTTGTAAATTTTTTCTGTGCTTTAGTGATTTTTTTTTTCAAAAAATTCCAAATATGGCAGTGTATTTTAATGTTTCTTTGCATAACTAATGGGATGTAAATTCACAGCGAATTATTTCGTTTCAGTAGATCGATTGGTTTTCACTATTTGCATGGCAGCGTAACAAGCAAATTTTGACTTTGACGTACCGTAATGAGAAAACTATGAGAGCTGAAATTGTTTCGTTTAAGTGAAATGTGCTCAAGTATCATCTACAAAACTAACACTATTTCATAAAAATGTAAAATTATGATTTTATCGCACTTGAACACCCTTAACGAGAAGGTATGATCCAAACCCGCTACCTTGTAAGTGCCGCACGCAAGTCGATTACTTAATTACAGGAAGGAAAATAAAAGGAGATCTCGGGTGAACGTGGTCGGGGTTGGGAGGGTGTGGATGAAGACCACGCAGCGTTAATTGGATTTCTAACGGGAAGGTTTCGTCGACACTCTTATCCCGTATCTGGCAACCAACCTTACCCAACGAGCATGCGCGGAGACGAGGTAGGTGAAGTGTACCGGGCACACCCGGGGCTATATAGAGTAAAGGAAGAGTAGTACATACATAGTCGCATGGTCGGAATAACACACACGACCCCTTGCGACGAGGCGAGGGGATTTCAGACGTCGCCCGCCGTCCGGAACTAACGAGTTCTGCAGTTTGCACCACTGCCGTCCCTTATTATTCTTCCAGCGTCCAGCTTCCCCGTCTCCTGTGGTCCACACTTCCCTCCCTCCTCCCCACACCAACTCTTGTCCTCTTGCCAACTCGCTTATGACTGCCAACTAACTTTGGTCTCTGCGGTGCGATGCTCATCACAGAGACCGCTTCTCGCTTCAAGCATACAAAAAGCTCTGCTTGTTACATCTCCAAGGGGGACAGTTACCGCCATCTTTGGTTAACAGAATATTCACCACTGTATGAGTTAACGGATTTACACAGTTAAAAACTTTAAGCCATTACAGCTCCGTTTGACCATCACATTTGTTTAACCTTAAGCATACACTATTGAACTCTTAACTGCTTACTGCTAAAGTTCGACAGAGGAAGTAGTAAGTTTAACCAATTACAGGAAAGGTACACTGTTAAAAATTTCCGTAAATTCACGGGAATATTTACAGAAAAGTGCTGTAATTATACAGAAGTGACTTCCGTAATTTTTTGTTTACGGAAGTTTGTACGTATTGCCAATTTACGGATGTTTGACCGGAAGTAATGGAAGTAGGTTTCTAAAATTTTAAAGAATATTTTATTGTGTTTCTTTTAAAAAAATTCTGGTATTAATGATCACTATGACCCCTAGAGTTAATGTGCGTGCACACTGGTGCGAAAAGAAGAGAAGAGATGCGAAGCTACGAGCAAAACAGCCCAGGATTCGTACATCGCGCACGGGCAAAGGGCCTAACAGCTCTGTGACTGAAATGTTCCGAGGAAGCCACACACATCTTTCATTCTCCTCGCTTCACCTATCCTGCAGTGGGTGGCCACACATATCACAACATGGAACTTATCACAACTGAAAAAAAAAATCGCACCTCTTCTCTGCATTTCGCGCCAACGGGTATGTACTTTTGAAGTTATTTCTATGCAGTAAAATAATTTTATCGTTATGGTGCTGATGAAATTCTGTAAAATCAGGATGCCTCAAATATTATTTGTCTCTTATAAATGTTGTCTCTTAGAACTGCAAGGAGCTCGCTCACCATCTTGTCACTGCGGAACATTGGTTAGCGTGTCTGCCTGACAATCTGAAGTAAATGTGTTCGAATCCGAGCAAATTCGAAAAACTTTTTCAGGGTACTGATGGTATGCCAAGATCTCGAAAAAACATACAAATAAGAATATTTCGTATTTCTAGAAACTGGAGTGCCAATAATTTATAGAAGTTCAATTTTTGTTAAATGTAAACGGATTGTCCGTAATTTTACGGAGGATTCCGTATCAAGCAAAACTGAGTGCCCGATATTTTATGAAGATTTCTGGATAGTTTTTTGCCTGTACTTTTCCGTAATTTCACAGGAAACTTATGTCACCCAATAACTGGCATCTTGCTTTAACCTACAAAAATAAACAATACTTGGTATTTTTAAGAAAAAGAAATTTTATTCGACCAGTATTTCAAAGTTCTTAATTGTAAATACTAGCTGAGCAATGTTTACATGTCTCCTAATTATTATTTCCTCGTAAAAGAAATTAACCATAGCTTTCGGTAAAATCATGCTGCCAAAAATTACATTACTCAAAGTCTGTTCCTATTGGCTAACTACGTTATTGTGTACGCTAATTTTTTGCTACTTAACTACTTACTGTGTGTAGCCAATTTTTTTATATTCATAATTTGCCCGACCAGTTGCGACCTATCTTTACATTACTAGCTCTATTGCTATGCTTGTGCTGTAGCTCAAGGTAAATAGAATTTGCAGTATAGTCGTCGATTTATCATTGTTCTTCTCAGAATTCCAAAAAGCGAAAAATAATAAAATTCAATATGGCGACTGAAACCGAGCCTTAAGGAAGAGAGTGCAGGGGTGGCGGTGAATGGGATAGACTCTTAGTGATTTTTTTAACAACGCAAATAGCCGTTAGTATTTAATAATATATTTTAAAATGCAAGACAACATTTATAGTACAAATGGTGAAATAGACACCACAGGTTAATTTTAGAACAAAAAATGTCAACTGACATAAAATAAAACATGTACAACACTTAAAACATCATGCCCTCAAAAACGTCAAATGTTACGGAAATTATTCTAAACAGTATATCCACAAACTGAGGAGCTCAGATTTATAATAGTGTAAGTCAGTTAAATAGTTTTCTTGTAAACAAATTTTTGTAATCATACGCAACAATAACAGTACATTTTTGGAATACTCAAACTGTATTCAGAAATTCAGTTAAGAGTGAAATATTTGTTACAGAAAATTATTTGGAAAATATGTATAATATAAATAAAAACGACAGTACTAAATATTTGTGACTTACACCGCTATGCATCTCAGCCCGGAGACTAGACTTGGTTGAAAGCACGAAAGAAGCGCGGGTAATCTACCCATCCATTCGCAGGCGCCAACACTGTTCAACAGTAAAGGGGAACAGATCCAATTTTTTCTCATTTGATTAATTCAGAAGCTCGGAGGAGAAAGGGCAAATGCGGAGAAAAAAATTCCAATTATTTTTCAAGGGTCCATCGTATAACGTCTACAAATTAAAGTCATGAACTTTCACGTACAAATGGCGTTAACCGTTCACCATACTATTTTAGTGGCACGTATGTAGCAAATTACAATGCACTTTTATACCTGAGTTTTTCATAGGCCTACATCCAGCAAGTACCTTTAGATACACTGCATTCTAAGCTGTTGTGGAGAGTTTCGAATCGAGACCGTATTTCCAATGTATAGTGATTTAACAGTGGCATTTCGTACTCTTCTGAAGTATGTTTTATTTGCACACATTGTTTTTATGTGCTTACGCTTTGACATTCTGGCCCTCGAAAGTGCATTATTCTCTTCATATTTCTTTATTGTTCTAGTATTTCAAATACTTGTAATTAACTTATTGGTCACGCATATTTATAACGTTACACGATTTTAATTTTCACGATACAAGATTGAATGTTTTGATAAAGAACATGAGGAATTTTCGTGCTATGTAACTATGAGCTTGCCGCCTTTCATAATTGGACATTTCACGCAAGCTAGTTTCAAAACTTCTTGAACGTATTACTTTTTGATAAAACACGGAAGAAGTTTTAAGAGACAGGACCATGTCGATAGGAAAATGGGGTGAAAAGGGGCGCCCGAACACCTAAAAAAACATGAGGGGGCAAATTATGTGTCTCGCGCTCCCTTAAAATTCCTATCTTTCCACATTCAAAATGACATTGGTTTAGGGAAAAATGAAGATGACCACACCATACCATATTTCAAGAGAATAGTTATTTTTGTAATTCTCCCCCCTTTTTTTATACTCGAAGAATAGTTGGCTGGTCCTTGTCAATGTAAATAAGAAATATCCAAGAACTTTATTATCTTCTATAACACTGGCCCGATACGCTGTTTTGAATAAATTGTAAGGAAAAGAATCTCTCAAGACACCACAACGCAGTTTATGAGAATGACAGCTAACGTTCTTAAGAGTTATCAAGTGCGATAAAATCATAATTATTGTTAGTTTTGTAGGCGATACGCGTGAGTACATTTTACCCTTACGAAACAATTTTAGCTCTCATAGTTTTCTCATAACAGGGCGTCAGTCATAATTTGCATGTTCTACTGCCATGCTAATAGTGAAAACCAACTGACCTACTTAAACAAAATAATTCACTGTGAACTTACATTCCATGAGCTATGCAATAAAACATTAAAAGTACTCACAAAGTAATATTTTGGATGTTTAAAAAAATTCGCAAAAGTACAGAAAAAAATTGCAAATTCAGAATTTTTTTTTAATACAAAAACAGTTCGCGGGATTTTTCCAGTAGTTTCATTGTGTGGTCCTTAGTATGTTATTTCAATGTGAATTATTTCACGTACGTAAGTCAATTGGTTTTCACTATTTTTACGGCAACAGGATATGCAAGTTTTGACTTTCACGCACCGTTATGAGTAAACTACGCCAGCTAAAATTGTTTCGTAAGAGGAAACTTCACTCACAAGTATCGTCTACAAAACTAACACTATTTCATATAAATATAAAATTATGACTTTATCGCATTTGAACACCCTTAAGGGCGCCGCCTAACACGAGTCTCAAATGTGTTGCAATGTACAAGGAAATACGTTTATTAGGAAACTAATCCACGTGTGCCCGGTGTGTCACTGAACGAAAAAAAACACACTTCGGACGCGAACATAATGTCATTGTTAATACTGCGATATTTAAAAACATTGTTTCGAAGCCATTAGGGTTGAGGATTTAGCCGTCTCGCTTCCAACCAATGCGATCCGGGTTCGATTCTCTGGCGGGGTCTGTCCCCGGATTTTCACATGTGAGAATCGTGCTGGACGATGCCGCTGGTCGGCGGGTTTTCTCGGAGATCTCCCGTTTCTCCATACTTCATACCCAAACCGTGTCACTCCTGACCAGCGCTAAAGCCATAAATGTTAAGTGTTGGCCAAAATTTCAAACATAGCTAGAAAAACCCTTTTCAGACTGCAATACTGTATACTAAATGGATGGATGTGAAACTCAAAAACATGCAATGAACTTCGCTACAGACTTTCCACAAGTACAATTATATAAGTCCTATAGTAAAAATAGATCACCGCGAATCTTGCACGCTAGTCCAGCGCTTCAAAGTCCCACTTTCAGTTCCGTCGCTTCTGAGTCTCTAAAGCACAAAACCGCTCAAGGAAGGCGGGCCCCTTAAGGCCATGCTCGTTTTTTTTTTTTTTTTTACATTTATACAAATAACTCTAATGATTTCCAAAACAGAGCTTTGAGACAATTTAAGACTGTGTGCAGTCATATTAGGCCTACTGCATGTAGGCTTTTTACAAAATGATAAACAGTTCCCCACAAAAAATATTTGTGTTGGTTTTGGCTATTTTTCCTTCAAAATATGAAAACCCTATTTAAAAACGTGGGATTTCTTGTCAAGAAACACTAAGGTACAAAATATATATATTAGTGTAAAAACATGGCGCTTCTTTAGTGTATCGATTTTAGGTTGCGTTTGGAAAAATATTATAGAAAATAATGCAAAACTACCAGACATGCGCTAAGTGGCTTTAAAAAATTGTGGGCACTCCGAAATGTACAAAAGTAATAGATAACATTATCATGCTATTGGCTGGATTGAACGGCGCAAACATCGTTCTGTGCATGCGCGAGTCGCGAAGCAAAGGTGGATTCACAATACCCCGACGAGGCTGACCCAACAACTCCAACACAACAGTTCTTTAAGCAAGACAGTCGCGACGATTCTGATAGTGTTCACAATGCTCCGACACGCCGACATGCGGCTCGTCGTGATATCGCCATCGGCAGTACCAAAAAGTAGAAGCCACGATATTTTATTGAACGTATTATTTCAATCAGTTGTTTCACGAAAGCACAAATGAAATTGTAAAAAAAATTTCGCGAAATAAAATGCAACACAAACATAATGCACAATGTTCTTCGTTGAAATGATAGTACAGTACCTAATTGTTTTGTTTATAAACAAGCAATGAGTATATGGCGCGAAAATTAACTGAATCCAAGGTACATTCTGTGAAAAGTATCTATTTCCGAAGTGTTATTGTAAACAAAACTATCTTATGCTGAAATATACCAAGTATTTTCAGTCGCAAGTAAATTTCGTTTTGTAATGTTGCATTTCCTTTACCTGCAAGGCCCGACACAGCAAAAATTAGTCGTAGAATCTACTTTCATCGGGCTGTCGGGGCAGTAATCTTGTCGGACACATGCTTGCTTTTAATTGGTTGCTGCTCAGATTTTGTTGTGTCGAGGCTGTTGCGTCGGACTCGTCGGGGAATCGTGAATCCATTTCAATACCGGTTTTTTATTTACTGTTTTTCTAACCTCTAACAAGACCTTTGAACACTGTTAAAAATTTCCGTAAATTGACGAGAAAAAAAATTTACAGAATAGTACTGTAACTACACATAACTGCCTTCCGTAATATTTTATTTAAGGAACTTGGTCAGTGTTGCCAGTTTACGAATGTTTGACCGTAAGTTTCCATAAATTCGTAGAAATATGTTTGTACATTTTTTTTTTTCCCCAAATTCTGGCATTAATGAACAAAATTTGTCTCTTATAAAGTTGATCTCTTACCACTGCAGGGAACTCCCTTAGTTAATGTTGTTGACTGTGGTGTAGTGGTTAGAGTGTGTGCCAGGGAATTATAAGATCGTGGGTTCGAATCCTGGATAGTTCGGGAATTATTTTAGAGTCCTAAATGGTACGTAAAGATCTCGAGAGGACATAACATTCAAGAGCATTTCGTTCTTCTGGAAAATGGAGTGACAGTAATTTTAAAAAATTAAATTTTTGTGAGGAAATTCGGGTTATCCGTAATTTGACGGAGGGTTCCGTTATCGAATAAAACTGAGTGTCCGTTATTTTACGAAGATTTCTGGATAATTTTTTGCCTGTACTTTTCCGTAATTTCACGGAAATTTTTTTCTAACAGTAAATCAGAACACAGCTTTTGTCTAATAATTTTAACAATTCTAAACAAATATGAGCTAATTGTTTCAGGGGTCGGGAAAAATAGCAGAGAGTACCTGTGCAGAACGGATTCGCAGAGGCGAATTGACGAAAATGAACAGCCAATAAGAAGACAGTGTTAGTAGTGTCCACAACCGCTTAGAGCTCGACATGTTCAACTTCCTCGAGATACTGTTGTTCGTATAGATGAGGGCAGTCACGGCACGACTGCTGTACCACGCACCGGATGATGCTATAATCTCTTCATGTGGGGCCAGTCTGCTGCTGCTATCTGGCGGTGTTCGTCTGACAACCGCTTTACCTGCGTCACAGCACACAAGGTAGACCTAGACATTTATCATGCGCCACGGTCTTCACGCTTACATGTCCCAACACTGACTCTGTTATCAGAGCTCAGCCCTCAGCCACGATAAGTCTTATCTGACGTGCCAACCTTCCTCCACGAAGCACGGACTTCTTGCCAACCTCTGAAACTCACTTCCTTTCTTCTTGGCACACAAAGTACTTTCTTTGCCAGAACACAAATTATTTTGTTGCGGTGGAAAATTTTCTGTTATAGTAGAAACCACTGGAAATTAGCTTCGTGGCAGAAGAAATATCTTGGACACGTGAAGTGACTTTGAGACAATTTTACACGATTTATTTCAAACCCAGGACTGGCATATATGCGAAAAAAATTCTAATGTCATAGTCACCCCTCGCATCTTAAGTTCCCCCCTCCCCCAATTAACGGTATAAAAAAAATAACGGTAGCAAACAACTAAGCTGGTATTAAAAATGATCAGCAGTGTTGTAATGTTGATTTTTTTTTTTAAAGAAAAGTATGCTGTTAAAAAAGTTATTTTATTTGCTGTAAAGAAAGTAATACTGTTATCGAGGAAAATGCTTCACTGGGGAAAAAAACGGTAACACCTGAAGATGTGTTACCTATATTTCCTTCTCTATAAAGCAACATTTCTTAAACCGAAGCTAAACATACTTAAGTAATTAGGTTTCTGGTTTAATTCTTCTCATGACACACTCTTCAAAAGATGTAGAAAAAGTAAATACGAAGACAGTAACTGAATTAAAGAATAATCGTTCACAAATAAAATATTGTGGGGAATGAATCCCCCCCCCCAAAAAAAAAAAACTTTTATTGAGTAAAGGCAAAAACTAAACGATTTAATATGAAGGGTAAAGTCGAGCCTTGAGATTATATTCATTTACAAGTCGCAGAAAATTTTAATGTGCAAATGAAGAGTATTATTATAGTTAAAGAGGCATTAAATAATCCTAAATTTTCTTTAACTTAAGTTTTGTCGTACACGTACTTTTTGATGGTTTGCGAAGACAGGTGATTGCGAATGTAAACTGTGCAATTTAAACGGTCCGCCGAATGCCGTAAACATGGGGAAATACTAACCTGCCTGGAGAAACTTAACCTCAAACCTACATTTTCCCATATGAGATAACTACGCTCTAACCTGCCTAAGTACAGAACTTCAACCAGTGTCATACTGCTAACAGTCGTAAAGACAGTGCCAAGACATAATCGGTTCACATAACAACTGTGCATTCTCAAGAATATACTACGTGATATTTTACCTTTTGTGATACTGAAGGATCGTTGACAAGTTAACACTTATTTGATAAACTCACGTAAATAATTTCAGAATTAGTTAAGTAAATTAATTTATTTGCTTATGTTTTATTTTAGAGGGTTTATAAAGGTTCCTCGGTTTTATGCCATTAGACTTAGCAAAGGGCGGCATACAAACTATCTTAACCTAAGTAAATGGCACAAATACCCATGCCCGTACCCGGATTCGAACCCAGGCCCTCTCGCACCGTAGGCGGGCATGCTTCCAACTTCGTTACGGAGGCAGGCAGTAAATAAATATAAATTTTAATATATATTACCGTATGTATTGTTAAGATATGTATGTGGTTAAAAATATGATGAATATATCAACTTGCTAATACAATTTCCATTAGTAAAATTATTATATACTTTGGATAAGTTTTTGAAGAATTTGTATAATTAACAAAAAAAGTGATACGTGTCAATGTATTGATGTCTACAATACCATAGTGAGAATTTTATGGACTATTTATTTGTAAATAGAAAGTTAGTTGTAAATTTTTTAGAAACTTTTAAAGAAAGTGTTCAATTAAAAAAACATATATTAATGTTAATGAATTGACGTATCCAATACCACAGTGAGTTTCTGCACTGATCTGGTCAATGACAGAAATAAAATAAATAACGATTACAAATCTTTCACTTATCTACATGGCTTGTCTGGTGCATAGCTAGTCGCGTTGGTGCGATGTATAAAGAACGTTTATAATTTGCAAGCGAAACTAAAGAGCTGGGTAAGTTTTGGAAGTTCGTGTAAAAATGTCGGTACGCTTGCATTGTCGGTTCGCGATAAAATGTGCACTTTTGTCGAACACCATATTTAGAATAATAATTTAAAAATAGCTATACAGTTTGCGTTGACCTTAGACGGTAACATATGGGTGCAGGGCTGTCACCTAGGTTGCTTTGATTGTATTCAAAAGTTGCAGGAAACAATAAATAATGTGAAAGAAAAAAATAACTAGCAGTGGCGTAGCCAGGATTTGTGTAAGAGGGTGGGGGGGGGGGGGTTGGACTGAGAATAACGTAATTTCAGAGGGCGGTTCACTAAAAATTTTAATTGTTAAAAAATATATATTTGTATGAAATATGGTTTGTTTTGTAGGCATATATTGTGACTAATGTTTCGCTTCCATAGTTTTTGTATTATACCATATTAAAGTCAACATTTGAAAAAAAAATGGTTTTATGCATTAACGGAAAACCAACTTACCGAAATGAAAAAATTCACACTGAAGTACAGTACCATGGACTACGATGCTACGTGCTTACAAACAGCATTGACTTTTTTTGTATTTAACAAATCTTCAACATTTTAAATAAAAAACGCCTAACTTTTTAATGTAATAATAAAAAACTAATCAACGTAGTTTCTTTACAATTCATGTCGTGGGCAATGACACTGTTCTTATGCGTGAATTTTTTTAATTTCGGTAAGTAAGTTGGTTGCATAAAACAATTTTTGTAAATTTTGACATTAATATGGTATAATACAAAACCGATGAAAGCTAAAAAAAAAAAAAAAAAAAAAATGACAATATGACCCCTTTAAATCAAGGGTCTGGGGTCCTCCCCCGGCAAAATTTTGATTCTAAGGTGCAAAATACTGCTATTTCAGGAGTTTTTCGTAACGCTACATTAAATAATATACTGGTCAATATATTGTCAATTTTAAATTTTTTTTCAAATTTTTTGTCTAATTTTTTTATTGGAAGGGGGGGGGGGTAGAATCCTACAAACACCTCCCCCTGGCTACACCCCTGGTAACTAGGGTCTCAAAAGTGCTCACTTTATCCTGAACGACTTATAAGCACTGTTTCAAAACTTGGCGCTGTGTGCCAGTTCTGGAGACTGCTTAGACAAGGAACTAAGTTTACCCTCTTCTAACGATCCATACGAACGCGCGATTATTTGGGAATGGCCAGCCAAGTGTTCCTTCTGCATTTCATAACCCGCGGCGTTAACGGAAATATTGGTGTAGATGGAATCGCAGGAGTTCAAGCGAGTATTCAGTTTATTACCCCGTGTTCGCAGCGCTATCTCTGCGACCAGACAGTGCCAAGAATCTGCTCTTGTTCCACCTCCAGTTACTCGCTTCTCACACGCTTAAAAGTAAGACAAAGACGTCTTTGCGGTGAAACTTCCGCCGCCATCTTGAATGTGTTCATTTTTGCCTTAGCAATTGCTTCTCACTTACAATTGTACATTTGGTCATGACAGAACGTAGACTATGACTAACCACCATATATGTGTGTGTGTGTGTGTGTGTGTGCGCGCGCGAGCGCGCGCGTGCGTGTGTGTTTACATAATACAGGTTGCCCAGAAGCAAAAAAAACAAAAACATAATAAGCACACTAAGCGAATCATTGGCTGAATTGTAGACGAAAATGTAAGTGGCAGAATGCTGTACGACATTTGACGTGCACAATGTGGCAACACCGCACGGAGAAAGTCCCTACTTTCGCTCCACGTCCAGGTATTGTTGTATGTACGTTACGTCAAGTAAACTTAACATGGAATCATATATGGACTGCTCAGAATTTTAACCTGGACCACGGCCGTAGAAGAACAGGTCTGGACACTCGTCTGGAACTTGACCCCCTTGTTGTTTGGCTGCAGTTCACCAAGTTACCTAGAATATTGTGTTTTATTGGCGCTGCAGTTAAGGCGGTCGGACTCAAACTCCGCCCACTTTCTTCCCGCTAAGATAAACAATTTATCAAAACATACTTTTTATTAATTTATGAAATACTTCTTTCGCTCACAATTTTAAATCATGACTCCAGCAATCTTTATTTACTTTATAAATTTAACAATGGAAAAACGTAGGAGGAGTTTGAGTCCGACCGCCCGGTTTACAGCGCCAGAAAGTACGACATTCTCGGTAACTTGACGAACTACAGTCAAACAACAAGGGGGTCAAGCAAAATACATTGTTAGATAGGCGAGTGTCCAGACCTGTTCTTCTACGACCGTGACCTGGACCCATAATATGCAGGTCAGAACAGTAGTGGTAAGATAATTAAGATAGGATAGATATCTGTGGAGCTCAATATGGGACTAACACAGTAATATGTTGCCACATTTTAAGTGTCTGATATTAACGTATGTGTTCCCACGACATTCACCAGACTGCTGAATGAATGAAAAATGTGGTGGGGTAGTGCGTGCGCTTGCGAAAGTTTCTGACGAAAACTCAACTTACAAGAAGGAGGATAAAGTGTGAGAGAGAGAAAGATTTTGGTCAGCACTTAACTTCGAGGTCTTCAGCGCGGGTGAGGGGTGACATGAGGTGAGTATGGAATAACCCCGCAATGAAAGGGGCGGGGGAAACGGGAGATCCCCGAGAAAACCAGTGGCATCGTCCATCCATGTTCCCACGTGCGCAAATCCAGGGACCAACCCCGCCGAGAACTGAACCCAAATCGCCTTGGTTGGAGACGATTGGTCTGACCATTTGGTTACCGCGGCCCCAAGGGGGGATGAAAAGGGGCAGGAGGACAGAACGAGGAACCCAAAAATGTAGTGACATTGATTTTTAAAACGGTCAGTAAAGACCCTTAACGTCATTTTCCAGTATTCAGAATTTTTACAAAAAAAAATTAATTTCAGCGGGTTTTTTTAAACTAAGAAAAACTAATATTGCTGTAGTTTTTCACTTTTAATTTTATTATCAGCAACAATATTATTATTATCATATGTTTATATGAAATTCGAAGTTTCAAAAAGTTTACTATCGAATTTTTTTAAAATTTAGTTCCGGAGAAGATGTTTATATTAGAACTATATATGTTTACGAATTACTTAAGATAATTTGAAGTATTTTAACTGTACTTGATCCGACTCAAAAAGGCACTAATTTGAAAATCACGCGAACTAAATCACGGGCAATAGTTTGTATTTAGTACATCAATACAATAATTAAATTTAATTAGCTTGTGTAACTGCAAAGATACTACAGAATAGATTTTTATATTTTACTACTTCAGTTTAACAAGCCAAATTAATTGAACAATGCAATCAATGTTATACTTAAAGTGTTCGGTGTACCAAATTCTTCAACTTACAATGGCTAAATGGGCGAAAATATATCGAAATAGTTATCACGGTGTTTTTATTTATTTGTTTGAAGGCGATCTCTAAGAGTACTTGTCTTATATTGAGAAAGTACATTGTTATCTACATGATTTATGGCACTATCAAAACAAATAAAATTTAGAAAATTACGTAGACGATATATATACTTCATAAATATGCCTAAGGTTCTGCTCTTATTTGACAATGACACCAAGATTTTAGAGGATTTCAGATATTACGCTTGTGTACATACTAAACATATTTTTTAATGTGATATGATGGGGAATGTTCCACTTTAAAAAACTAACTTCGCTTTTTAAAATCAGTATAACAAGCAATTTCCGTCACCACGTGCTTACAAAACGCGAAACTCTAATGCCTGTGTAGACAATTCTCACAGGAGTTAACATAGGGTTTTTGTAATGAGCATCGGAATCTACATGCGTAATTTGAATGTAAATCGTGTGATATTTTCCTCTATAAAGATATTGGGGGATGGGAACATTTAATAGTTTTACCAAAGAATAATAATGCCTCACACTCTACAACATGCTTGTTTACAATCATGTCGTCATATGACTAATAAACACAGTGTTTAGGTTAAATATCTCTCAAAAGTCAAAACGTAAAACATCTGAAGCGCATAAACAACACATATTTATTATCATACCAGCTGACGTGGACTTTAAATTGTGTTATTTCTTCGTGAATAGACTGTACTAAATGTAATTCTAAAATTCAGGCTGGACCATGGAAACGTATTCCCGAATATGTAAAGAATGGGGCTGAATTCGTCCGGCAAACCGCGGGATGTGATTTCTGAGTAAACAATAAGCACCTAATATGGAGACCACTTTATGTCTTAACTTAATATTTACGAAGAAATAAAACTTTGAAGTTCGAATTTTGTAACGGTAGTTTCCCACAAGTTGTTTACAGTGAATGTGCACGGTCGCCTGTGCGCTGACGACAGCAAGGCACACATGTACGTAGTATTGCCTATACTCTAGGCTTAGTATGCTATACCGAGCTCTTTCAAGTGCATTTGAACGAAAACGATAGATCCAAGACACTTGTACTACAGGATCATTTTGGTTACACAAGTCACATAACTCAATGAACTTTTGCCAATTGTTCGCATTTCCTGACACTGCATAAGTAGTATGCAAGTGGAGGGCTGCCACACCTGTTACTTTCATTATGTAGGTAGGTGTTTTCAAGAATCTGCTGAGGATTAGAAGAACCTAATATAAATCGATGTTCAGATAATTGTCCTTCCAAGTAATTTATTTGGGGGAAATGCCGTTTCAAAATTATAACTTAATGTATATTTCATTCTTAATATTAAGGTTACACAAAGTGGTCTATGTGTTCCTGTTTTTTGTGCTTAATATTTACTCACGAATCACTTCCGGCGCTTTGTCGGCCGAATTCAGCCCCACTGTGTGTGTGTATGTATGTATGTATGTATGTATGTATGTATGTATGTATGTATGTATGTATGTATGTATGTATGTATGTATATATATTTATTTAATTATTTATTTATTGTGTTTGTGTTCAGTGACAAAAAAGCGTAATTTTATATCTACACGACATAGTGATGGTTTAATAGACGTTACTTGTGACTACGTTTTCCACTTGTAAAATGTTCTTTGCTCTCATAGTCTTCTCATAGAACCTGACAAAGTTCAAGATTTGCAAGTTACGCGAACGTATGAATAACGAAACGCAAGTGACTTATTTGAATAAAATAATTTACACTGAAATTAGATATTATGGGCCATTTCCTAAAACATTTAAAAGCACACAATAAAATTCCTTTCTACTCTGCAAAATAAATCTTAAATATGATGACAATTTACTTCATTTCTGACAATTTTTAAAAAAGACAAAAGGAATTTTCTGCGTGTTTGAAATATTTTAGCATATGGTCGATAATACCTCATATCAGTATAAATTATTTCATTCGAGTAAGT
>PNEQ01096150.1:0-18176 GCA_003012365.1 Medauroidea extradentata
CAAACATTACCACAACTTGCCCTACAATTCCCATTAAATTAACACCTACTACGAAGATGATGGCTGGCCAGGCATTCAAAATCGTAGCTGGAAATTGCTACCTTGAGGCTGGTGGTGAAGCTCCATAGGCACGGGGCAGGGCATTCACGTCCCCAGAGACGTGAAGCCTGGCTGATGGAGCGTCCGTGGTGAAGGAGGCGGTCACGTGTCTACGGCCGTCTGAGCCACTGTAGCCCACCGGACAAACGGGCGTCCGCGGCACACGTCACATGTATTATTTGTAGAATTTTTTTTATTATTTACTCTTTAATACATGCAAATAGAAACTGTATGCTAATATGTAACTAACGCTTGTTTTTCGTGCAACATGCGAGGTTATGTAATTAATGTCTATGCATTCAAAACAACTAACCGACAAATTCAAAATTATTTGGCATGATTAATTTAACGTTGTGTATAAAATTCTGAAATTGTGAAGTCTTAAGAAATAAAATATATGCAAGTACACTGAAGCAATACATCGTAGGCCTACTTCGTTAAAACAAGTAAAATAACTTTTAACCTACCACGTGGCAATTACGAAATGTGATGCAGCGCAATCCTTATCTGTAGTCTTAGCGTTTTCCAGTAAGTTTATATACAAAATTACTTATGCCAATGCTTAGAAATTACTTGTATAAATAACTATATGTTCAATTTACTGATACTAATGATGCGACAACTTAACTGAGACTCCCGATTTTGGGCGCCTTAGTCAAGGCTGGGTCGCCACAATTTTGACGCGTCTTAATTCATCGGTGGTCGCATTATGTCGTTTGACGTCTTACCAACGTCACATTCGAGTTAAGACGGGCCAAAAATAGATCTGTAATCGACCTGCTGGGTGAGGTGTTCGGTGGTTCAGAGGTAAAGTTAAAGTTTTGGTTTGCTGACCCCAAGGTTGATGGTTCAAAACTAATTTGGAGTATATATTTTTAGTAATTTAAATTTGTTAATTAATATTTGTACATTACGAATAAATCAAATTTTCTTGGGTTTATACGTGCAGCCTCGGTATAATGTGATTACCCGATTGTACGAGAACTGTTATTTAAGTAATGAACATGGAGATGCAATTTTTTATTTCTAACATATTTTTTACATTAGTATTTCATTTATACCATTCCTTGGCGATATTCTGGACATCTGGCGACGAAATATATTGAGGAATCCACAGTAATTTCACGCATTTGAAGAAAGCAGAGTAGTCTGGTTCTTATTGGTTGGAATTAAGAATTAACACATTTATTATGAACCAGAATTACTTAAGTTCTTTTTCCGTGTACGTGATTGATGCTTACTGTATAACTCTTAATTCTTAAATTTTTATTTGTGAACTAGGCTTTAAAACACGTACACTGCCTAGTGCGTACGAAAATTTTTTTGCTTACTATTATTACTATTATTATTGTTATTATTATTATCTTTCTCCTCCAGAGTACAGCACTGCATACGAAAAAATGGAGGGCAAAGCCAGCATCAACAAATCTACTTGCCTATTGGTTACCTCCGTGGTTACCTCATATTTGTATTTCAGATTGTCATTTTTGTGCGAACCGGGCGAAATAAAAGTATGTTTCACCCAGGGGGTGGCCATACAGAATACTGCCCAGGCAAATACGGGAAGTCTGTGTATTTGTGTCTTTGTCACTTTATAACATTTTTACACGTGGTCACTGTAGACCACAACATAGTGTCCGCCATAAGAGTCAATGTATTTGACTCGAAGTTTGTAGAATAGTATAGTTAAAACGATTTATCGAATAGAGATGTGTCGTGTTTATCGCAGTCTATTTTGTTTGGGAAACAAAATTTTAAAATAATATTAAAACTCAACTATATCGTGGCATTTAGAAACACATTTCTGTGAGTGCCGACATCGCCAACTATTTGTGCATGGACACTATTGAAAAACTAACATTTATGCTAGTTTGTGCTATTTATTTAACATTTTTTGTGCAAATTTGCTTGTTTTATTGCTATTGGCAAGCAGTTGCACATCGTCAGTGACTTACATATGCATAAATAAACAATATATGAGGCTGTTTTCTTTATGTTCGCTAGGTTTATCTGCTTAAACGCATAATTTACACTATGCTAATGTAAAATATGGCCTTTTTACTCATGAAATGTAACAGTAGCAGATGTATTTCACGTATCTGTTCTCTCTTTACACCCGAATTCAATGCACGTAAGCGTTTTCATTGAAATCTGTTCATTCTACATTGTCAATCAGGGGCATATCCTGACAAATTTGGTAACGCATGCAACATAAAGTACATCCACTCCCTCCCAAAAAAGGAGGGGGTCTGTGGGTCCTCATTCGGGAAATTTGGGATTCCACGGTGCAAAATGATGCTATTTGGGCAGTTTTAAATTCATAATTCCTGTAAGGAACATTAAAATATTTATGATAATATTAATTTGAGTGAAGAATTAACAAAGACACCTTTATCAAATTGTTCAGGGTTAAATGTCCGTACAACATTTTTTGGTTTATTTTCTGTTTTTAAATTGCTAAGAGCAGGTGTAAGACACCCATTTCTAACTTTTCATTAAATGAACATGACTGAAAAGGTTTATTAAAAAAAGTCTCTACGATTTCATTTTTTTAAGTTATTCATCTTGCGAAATTAAAATTTCGCTGCAAACATAACAGTACATTTATCACTATTCATCACTAAATCAGCTCCGATTCATGCCGAATGAAATGACTCTTTTATACATGAGCTTACCTCAAGCTGCCACGCGTATATTACGACCGCAGTAAAAAAAAAAAAATACTTTATCTGTTCATAGCAAATAGAAAAATTATGAATTAAAAGTTAAGGAAATGTGTCTACATATGTCATATAATTCTAACGTAAACATTTCCTTTAAAATACCAACTGATCACACACTAAATGGACTCGTTCACGGCCGCGATGTTGATGTATCTCAGTTCTGTGAAATGTGAATGCAGAGAGAACTTGTGCATGCATGCGCCCCGCTTTCGCGTGAGTTGGCAATGATGTCACAACTGGAGAATGGTTGTTTAGAATACCACAGTGCCTTGCCGCGACGATTTGAGGAGCTATTACAAGTGTCATCCATACTGGCGGCAATAGATAGTGCTAGCGCTAATGCGTAAGTAGACACATGTAACGCAATGTTAATGGAACGCAACGAAACAACAAGATTGACTATGATGGGAACAATTTGAGTAGAAATTAATTACACAATTGAACAGCTAAATAATTACCAATGACTATAAAATATTACTTTTATGTAAAGCATGCACTGCATACATTGCAGTCATGGATAATACGCCTCTGGTCTCTTTCCAGGTGCCAAGCGGACTACAGCTATTCTTTGCTCAAGGTGACAATTTCTTTCTATGTAAATATTATTTATGGTTTGTAGGATTAATGTAGAATTGTTTGTGTATTTATAATTTATAAATAAAACTATAATATTTTTTCATCTTATGCTAAATTTGCTCGAAATTTAAATGTCACAATCCATCACAGGTCCATACAAGCATAAGAAAAAAATAATCTCAAGAAGTTCAATACACGGGCACTAGAGAGCACTGTCGAAAACTGAATAATGTGAGCAGTAAGATGAAGAGGCGAAACGAAGAATCAGAAAAGAAAAAGAAAACATTTAACCCCTGTCGTCGAGTATTTTCTCATCTCTTACCTGGGGGCTGATTAAATATCACTTTTTATGGGTGCAGTGCAAAATTTGCACCTGCATTGCATCACGTAATGCCATAGGGAATCTGTTTAACTTGCTCGTTGTGCGATGTCGGTGCAAATAACAGGTGGCGATATTTAATCGGGACCCTGAACATGTCCTCTTTTTAATGCCTCACAAGCTGTTCGGCTGTGTTTTTTAAGGTATATTATGCAGAGGCACAAGGAAGTACTAGGATTGCACTGCTTCACTTCAGGATTGTGTGGCCGATGGCCAAGGCGTTTCGTTCCTTGATGATTAATGTTCTAAGAAGTATGGTATCCTGAAAATATTTATGCAAGGTGTGGGGTAATTAGCACTTTTCCTTCCAAACATAATTAGGTGTAATTAACATAATGGGAGTTACGTACGACAATTGACAAATGAATAAGGGAAAGTACTAAACACATTTAACACATATAGGTTTTAAAAGATTAGGAAATAATTGTGTAGTATAACATACGCAGCAATGTTGGCTGCATGGTCGAATCCATTACCGCCGCCTGGCACAGAGGTTTTTCTACGACACTTTAGTTTAAACACAAAAACGTTCTGCTTAAGACACTGCTTACATGTAATAAGGTTACCCCTGGCCTTCAATTAATGCAGTCCCTGGTCAAAGTGACCCCTGCTCATGTAATTTATCGATAAGCATGGAAATGAGCACTGTTTACTATAGTAGGCAGTTATCTTGGTTTCCGACAGCATGGGGATGCGAGGACAGCGGGACAAGGGAAGAAGAGGAGATAACATGTGTCACACAGTCGACAGCTGTGTAGTAGCTGTAAGGAAAATATCGACCCTCAGTGTATACCTGAAAATGTAAGGTGAAGGTGGTAGCATGCAGAGGCGCGGGAAGGAGATGCATAGCAGAGAGCTGGGAATAATACAAACCTTTTTTCAGTGTTGTGATAAAGAAATGAGAAGTAAGTTCTTGAGCCTCTAAGAGAGCAGCCAGCAAGAGCAACAAAGTACACAGGTGTGAGTGAAAGAGATGTAGTCAGGATTCGTGAAGTCATTAGCCATTAACCACTACAAGAAAAACAGATACTGGAAATGTCAACGTTATGAATTTAATAAACTGTTATTTAGTCTATTGCGGAACTGAAGGATATTATCATCAAAGGCATTCAAAGTCGATGAGGGTAAATTAATTGAATTTCGAGAAGTGCCAGACTGCAAGGGTAGGGAAAATGGGACATCCTCGAACCACCCCTCCCAATCCGAATTGTGACAACGTCCGACACGATCCTACATGCATCAAACCGGACATAAAACACCAGTGATAAAACTCGGATCGCGTAGGTGTAAGGCAAGTGCTCGACCGCATCAGCTTCTTATCTAGTTAAGAATTTTGGAGTTCTGTTTTTTAAGGAGCAATGTATAATTTATTGTTTGAATATTGTTAACATATTTCGCACCATTACTGAATAAAAAAATAAAACCTAACAATAAATTGTCCTACATATAGATTGACATTAATAAAATCATTTGTTACTAACAGACATATCCTTGACAAGAATGTGTTTTGTATTTATTTATCTATTTATTTGCACATGCTACCAAATTCAACGCTAAGAGAAAGCCTTTCAGTAGGAGAAACCAACCATTTTTTTTTAAAATTATGTTAAGTGACGTACATAAAGTCTGTAATAACTTCAAGTAAAATTATGATAGCGGAGATGGTTCTAAATTCTTGTTTTGCATTCAGTGAATATATATTCTTGACCCCCTTTCTCCTTCTAAGTTCAGATTCATTAAAAATCCATCACATACATTTTGTTAGCTCTTTTTTCCTCTGTGTTGTAGATAATTAAAAACCCGGGTTTGAAACCTGTCGCAAGGGTTCAATAAATTTGCAAGTATTAAACATTTTTATATTTGACCGAAAGTTGTGCTAAAAATGCTATAATAACAAACTTATGAAAAACAGTAACCTGTCAATTCTAAACTGATTTTGGTTTTCGAAGTTCATTTTACAATGTTACAATAAAAACATGCTGGTAACATGAAAGAATAAAAATGATTGTTCATATTGCATTTGAAATAACATTTTGCCACTGTTCAAATTTGGATGTTTTTATTTTTAAATATTTTGTGCTTATTGTTTATTTTTTCGAAAAAAAAAAATTTTTTTTCATCCACAATTAATACACTGCATTTCTGTTTTTTATGTGTTCACACCTGCATTATAAATGTATAGTCGTATGTATGTCAGTTGACCATTTCAGAATTTGCAAACCAATTTTCATCCATTTGTTGGTAACCGATTGGTCTTAAATTTGGTATGCTTATGTGAGTACCTATGGTGACAATACAATATTATGCGTTAAATTACACACGTATCATATTATTTAAATTACGTGAACTAAATTGAAAGATTATGTTTTTTCCCTTATTTAAATTGCAATGACTCATATAAAGTAGTCCGACAAACCTATAAATAAGTCCTAGGGATTCCAGACTAAAAAGAGATAAAAAAGTAAAAAAAAGTTTGTTTAAAAAAATGTGAACTTAAAAGTAAAAAATTAATTTAAGTTACATTTGTCATATACGTAATAGGTATATTGTAAGTTCAGAACAACCACTCTCTTGGTAACTCATCATTATAATATATACGTATGTAGATAACTGACGTGGCTAGGATCACAGGTTGTGCGTGGCAGGCAAGGTCTTCCACACTAACGGTGTCCCGGAGCACGAATTAAGAAAAAGGTTCCAGAAGATTAATTAAAAACACTATTTTACTCTAACTGATTGATTAAGTAAGTTGAAGTCCCCAGGACTGCGACACTGGATGTGCGCTCACGACCGCTCTGTAGACCCGCTAGTTGAAGACTACTTCCTCCTCGTTCTCCGCTCAGTGCGTGGTTGCCCGGAATTCGGGGAAGGGAAGTTGAAATTTCCTACATGAAGGTGAAATGGTCACATCAGTTTTATACAATGGTTTTACAATGTGTGGTTATGCGTGCAGCATGATTAAAATAATAAGTCCAGCTGAAAGAGAACAAACACTTGCACATAGAATACGCTAAACACTAAAATTTTAAGTGACATGGAAAAATTGTGTTATGCAATCATGGTGAAATCTTCTGTCCAGATTGCTCCTTAAAATTACTGAAATTAGTAAAGTTAAATGACTTAAGTTGTAAATAAAGTCTGCAAGGACAGTTTTAGTTTGGCATGTAAAGTAACCATGGGAATTACACAGGTTGTCGGTTGGCCACTCTGATGAGGCCATGCGCAAAAACGCATAGGAGAGTATATGTAGGGGGTGGTACTTGTTGAGTCTCGGGTGGACGGCTGGTGTGTTACTGAGCAAGGTTCCGCACATACCCGGTGCTGCGGTATATGTGTGTATATATATATATATATATATATATATATATATATATATATATATGAGTATATATATATGTATATATATATGTACATATATATATACAAATTTTATAAGATACTTTATTTTATACTTCTATATTTACTTATGCTCCTATTGTGAGGAATTACCACGAGAGGGGTTAATATACATCTAGAATATACCTGTAATATTTTTTTTTTGTTTGCAACTTTCAGTTTTTTTTTTTAAAAAAAGGTTGTTTTTAGTATTTTTACTTGTAATTGTAGGTGTGGTATTGCATGAAACAGGCCTTTTCTATAGCCAAATATTACTATGAAAACACATATCGTTCATATTTTTACAATGCCCTTTGATGCAGAATTAAAAATAATATCTTGACGATGTGTGTCGAAGCAGATAATGTGTGTAGGCATAGTAATATTATTACTTGGTCTGACTTATATTCATTGTCTATAATTCTTCAGCCGGATATATATATTTTATTTTCAGGTTTGCCTTAGTACAACATTTCCATTAATTTTTTTTAGAAACCTCGCGTATTCGTACGGACCGAAGTAAAATGTTGCAGCTTTATATAATGTTTTTCACATATCCTAAATGGTACGAACGTATTCCCGTGCACAACTGCTGCAACACACAAATATGTTACTTATGTAGTGTATAACCCAACACGCCGAATGTTTTCTGCCCTGCAAGTATCAACCATGCAGGTGGCCCCTGATAGCAGGATATCAATTTCTCTTCGCCCTCCCGTTCTGATAACGGCACGAGGGAGCTCAGAGGCCAACTTAGCTGCCTACTGTAGTAAAAAGGTATTTATTACTTGATTTCTAATGAATGGGACAAATAGCAACCATGTGCTGGGAATTTATATGGACAGGTTCATAAACTGATGTCACACGATACAAAGTGGGCGGCATCTGGATGCCTCTGCCTCTTGGAAGCATTCTGTTACGTGAATTCCTATACGCAAGGGCTTTATGGTCACTGCAGTCCATTCTGTATCAGTTGGCTTGGTGCGCACGATGGGTTGCAGTAAGACGGGAATGTGAAATGGTCCGCACTGTAGTTTAGGCAAGCTTACAAATCACGATACTCTGTGTGGTTTAATGATACGAATTTTATTGCATTAACACAACACCAATATTTTGAGTTATTCAGTGCTGCACTCTGGAGACAAAAAATCCGACACATTTCGTTCTGTAAACCACAGATCTTCACCACAGTAATCATTGATGTAATTATTTATCTTCGAAAATATTTTTTTACTCAAAATTCGAAAAGCGAATTCAATTACGAAATTTTGTTTCACGTCCTTGTTCTTTCATGGCTGTACTCTGCACTGAACTAAACTAAACTACAGGAATTTTTTTATAACTATTTGTTCTATATTTGGCGGGAGAATTCAGTGGGTGGAGTTAAAAACAGAATATTGGCAACATTGCTTCTTTGTTTACTACAATTTTTCAAACAGTGTGATAAATCTGACATTTTTTTCAAAATGTTGATCGAAAAATTGTGCTTGCTATTTTGTTTGTAAATAATAGAATTAATGGATTCACGTTTAGAATGGCTGAACATGCTGCGTTGAACAACTGCTACTCGGAACTGAAGAAAGGTATGTTTATTTTTAAGAGGTTTTCAAACTTTAACTTAATGATTTTTTGCAGATAGGTTAGCTCTGTTAAGTCTTTATTTAATTTGAGCGTTTCTTTGGATAAAAAAATATACTCTATATGATAATAATTTTTAATGATAATACAACAACCACAACAGTTGGGCAACCACCCAGTGGCAAGCCGTATCCCCCCCCCCTCCTCAATCCTGAACCAATTCAACCCCCATCACTGTCACCAGCTCCTCCGAAAGTTAATTCCACTCCTTCACCTACCTTCTAAGCACGTGACCACCCACCCTGCTTTGTTCTGCTCTTCATGACATGTTCCACCTTAGTTTATAGGCAGCCTAACTTACTCCAGCCTCATTTCAATTTATTACCCTGTACATCCTAAACAGACATTTTACTAGTTTCCTTTCCTTCGATTTTCACCCCAGTTCCTTCAGCATTACTGATGACCGAAAATTCCTTTCGTGCTCTCCTACCATACAAAAAATGCAAGACACCACTGTTTTAACTTATAATTCTAAAAATACATTTATATAATAAAATAAATTAATAATCAAGTTAAATAGTAGTTTAAAGCTCGTTTAAAATCACTTATGTCATGATCATACAGTATACAAGTATCACTGAGTAACTTATTGAATAGGTAGGTAGTTTTGAAGCCAAATACTTAAGAGCGCTGCCTACCTCGGAGCCCTGGCGGAGAAAGAAAAGGGTTTTATATGTTGAATTATTTTCAATGGCACTTGGTCACCTTTTGTGATATAGCTTTCAGACGAAAATCATTTTCTTCACCGAGAAAAGGCGAATATCACTATGTAAATAATTACAGAAAATAAATTATGAATAGCCATTTTCACATGTTTTTTGTGTGTAAAACTATTTTTTTGGCCACATACTATACAGTAAGGGTGACGTGTCACTGTGGGGCACTCACGTGTGCACGTCAGCAGCCCGTGCATAGGTCTACCTATGACTCAACTACTTATGCTCTCAAAACTGCGCACATACGTCTATATACGCTGATGACAAGACACGTCTGGCCGCGCAGACTGCTAACTAACAACTGCCTCGTGCTCAGAGCGTGGCAGGAGCGGGCCGGCGGACATGCCACTGATGCCTCAGGTGTCGCCTGACGACAACTGGCCAATGGCGAGTAACGAGCTACTGGGTGTAGCAAACTAAACTACACACTGGGTGTACACAAGTACTTACTATCCCTTACAACTTAAGGCTACTTGACTGTACCTCTTTCTATATACAGGTATCATTTTACACAACCAAATATCTCTGCAAGAGTCAGTCACTATGATAGTGTTATTATTTAAATTAATCTCTCTACATCTCTTCATACTCCCTTCCACTGGTCTTTTACTGCGTACTAACACACACTAAATTTGCACCAGCTTTCCTGACGAATGATTTTTATCCTTGCCAAAGTCGTCGTTGCACGCTGTCATAGACATTACTTGTCACACAGCTCAATGTAATACTGAGCCTTGAGTAGGAATTCGCCCGTATAAATCACTAAATCACTGGGTATTTATTGAAAGCTCGTTCTGTGATCAGGCAATGAACGAAAAGGACTTATCTAGAATATTCTGAAAGTGAACAGCCCATTGGCCATTGGCAGGAGTTCGTAACATCAAATCCCTTGTGGGATGGCCATGTCTCTCCTACCCAACAGTTTCGACTGCACTTTATCAGACGGTACCACAGTGTCACCAAAGGGCAGTTAACGTGTTGCAGTGAGTTGCATTTATAGCTCCGCCTATTAAGTTTTACATGGTGCAGCTAATAGCAATAGTACATGTATATATTTTTTTACCAAATAGGCTATTTGAGCTAATTTTTTTTACCAAGATGACAAGCTGTTCTTTAGTTCAATCCCTTGTGCTACAGATATACATCATTTTGGGGTAAAAAATAATTAATAAGAAAGTTCACTACTGTTGCAGTTTATCTACATCTAAAAATTAGTTGCCTTGAATTAATGTGTTCAGCTTAAATTTATATGCCACAAACTCTGAAATACGCTCACTACTTATGCAAAGGTGTGTGATATATGGTTAAGTTAAATGCTTTGTTTTTGAGGTTTTGAGGATCTTCAAGCTCAGCGGCACAAACTCCAGTGCCTCATTGAGAAAGAAGAGGAAGAGAAAGCAGTTTTACAAGCCCAAATTGAGAAACTGTACACAAAACTTTCACTAGTCAATGATAGCCTGGCTAAAAATGTTGCTACAAGGAATGAGTATGACAAGTCTATTGCTGATGCAGAAGCTGCATATTTGAAGGTAAGTCTATGTACATTGAGCTGTTTATCCTTTAATTGATACAATTTATGGTAGTAGATATGCATTTTTGGCATAGTTAGGGGTCAGAAAAAGTACACAATGCACTTTTATAAAGGTTCTTGATTCAGAGGGCCATTGAAAGGAATTTTTCGAAAACAGTACTATAGGCTATTTATGAAAAAAATGTCTATATTCTATCCATTCCAGGGTTGCAAATTGTTTCACTCTTGCATCGTACACTTGTACGGCATTGACTGTAACAATCCACTGTGCTGCCTCCTTGTATTTCGCAAGCTATCAGCTGTCAATGTCACACCTTTCCGAAGTGAGGCCAGATGCCTCCACTAAATTTTTTCTATGGGAACGGAATGGACAAATTGAAAATTTCTCAAGAACAATGATCCCCCTGGCCACTTGGTTGTACCATAATATTTTACCACCCTATAATATTTTGTTTACTAATGTTTATGCTTTATGACACATACCATTTTCCGAAGTACTGGTTTCTTGAGGCATTTTTACCATGTAATAAAAACAACGAATAAAGTTGCTTCGAACCTACAAGCACGTATACAATCCATGTGCACAGAGTGATAATATATTACAGAGGATTTTTAAAAAAGCAACTAATCATTTAAATTATGAAGTCTGAACTGTTACATATTGCCATAGCATTGGAACTATTTCCTGCTGTAACAACACTGTTAACTCAGCCAGCCAATGACAGAGTGCTCGCCAGTGACAATGTTTATTTCTGCTGTAACCTTGGAAGACCATGTTTGCTAACATGTTTTGAAATGAAATGAGTGTCTTGTTCATGAAACATAACCTATGTGAAAAAGTTATTGACAACTTAAGTAAAACAGTTTTTCTGCACACATAGTTATGCGTTGACTCAGCAGTTTGCATTTCAACGTTCACATATGCTATTGAATGCTTGTCATCTTGACTTTAAATGATAATGTAAATCATTGTAATCACATCCAGGAGGATTGGGTTCAATTCCGCTCTGGTCATTCTGATTTTGGTTTTCCTAAATTTCCCAAAATCGCTTCAAGCGAATGCTGTGGTTGTTCCGTAACACAGGCTGTGGCCGGCTCCTTTCCTAAAAGTTCATGTCATAGTGTGAAGTTGTTGGCAACCATCTCTAATTACCTTATCGACAAGAAGTAAAGTCCAATTAAAATAAAAAAAATTGTAACGACAAGAAATGTAATATAGTACGTGCAATGCATAGGACATGGTGCTTTGTTGAAGCACTAACAGAAATGGGTCAATACAAAAGATTGGACAACATATTGTATGTATTTAATGAACTACTCAGTATAACCAAAATTAACTAAGGGCTGGTTTCACCAACAAAGTTCAAGTGATTTAATCTCAATCTCGATTATACGTGTTTTGGGTTTCACCAAGCAGTTAAACTCTATTTTCTCGTCTTAAGCGATATAATATTTTAACTGCTAGATTTTGGCAGGGTAACTTCACAAATCTCGCTTTAGTTCAAAATAAAATGACACGAGCACTGTATAATTTGTGCTTGAAGACAATACAGATGATTAAGACTTTATTCCTGTGTATCTGCCTCGTCGGATTCTAGAAAGAAATCATTATTTTCACGAATATGATGCAGACTTTCGAATACATTTCAGCTTGTCAAAACAATCGGCCCATTTGTTTTTAGAACTTATTGAAAAAGGTCGGAATTACCTTCGGATAGGGCCTAGTTAAATATTTCATTGATAACTTTCAAGTGTATTTGCTTAAATTTCTCATTGCAAGACACAGTTTTCAACACAATCGAGACTTGATACATATGAGGTTATGTTTCATGTGTGGTAGGTATTTTCAGGTTAATAAAAATATGCAGACAAGAAAATAATTCAACAATTGTGTGTAGATAAACATTAAAGGGTACACTTTTTTCCTTACAGAATAAAATAATGTAAATTATATTTGCTGGACCATCTTCCTCTGGTCTTTCTTTCTGGCTTTGCTCCAACGTCACCCAGGGGTGCCTAGCCCCCCTAGATAGTATGAATGCAAACACTTCCTCCTCCCCCTCGAGAACGTTGTACCAAAGTTTCCAAATGAAATAATTTAATAAACAAACACACATTCTGCAATCCCCGACAAGTGTTAGGGTATTTCCGACACAATTAAGGCAACTCAGCTCACACAACACGTCGTGCAGTCAAGTTTAACTTATCTCTGGTAACTTAAACTCGCTGTGTTGTTGGTGGAACACACCTCTAACTTAAACTCAGGTTTAGATCTTCATCGAGTTTCGTTAATCTCACTTTGTGGCAAAGTTAAACTTCGTTGGTGAATTCGCCCCTTAGTGGCTTTTGTCAGTATCTTACACCTCTCATCACTCCTACTAAATATTAGACTTCTGGAAAGTAGGTTTTGGAGTAATTACTCATAGATTCAATCAAGGATGGTTCATAGATTATCTGTAAATTATGACAGGTATTTAGAATTAAATACATATTAGAATACAATGCCCAGTTATGTTTTATACTTGTTTTGTCTGCAAGATAATTATTTATTGTTTAGTAGTGTTTCTTGGCAAATTATTACTATACATAATTTTATGTTAAAAAAACATGTGCTTTAATAATTTTATTTATTCAATTAAATTTATTCTTGTGTATATTTTAGAGAAAACTTGTATTAAACATAGTTTGGTTGATTGATAATTTATAAGAATGTGTTTTTAGCTCTGGTAATCTGGTAGAATGTGTTTTTAGTTTCAGCTGCATTATCATAACAGTTTGATATCACTTTAATTACTTATGTTTTACATTTCGTGAAAGCAAAAATGTTGTGCATGTGTCATTGAATGTATGTTTCAGATCATAGAGAGTTCACAAGTGCTCTTGAGTATGGTTCGTAAGGAAAGTGCAAGTCTTCATAGAAAAGTGTCCAAGGATATTAGATTTGAACCATGAATGATTGGCTCATATAATGCTCATAAATTGTGCATACTTGGAAGTAGGTAACCAATATTTGTAGATAACCTACTATCATTCATAAATGGAACTTCAATATACTACGTTAAAACATACTGAAGTTGGTGAATTAGGTTAATAGATTTGGGGTTTATGAAATACACATGAAAAATAGATTTAGTGTTATAATCTATTTGTGTAGTGTAGGCTTAGTTTGTGTATATCATGCCAACAGGAAAATGCAGTTTTTGAAGTGACTTCATGCACTAACCTGTATGCTTCAGCAAGCAACCTGATGAAAATTAAAATTATCATGTTGTTTCCACTTGCAAGCAGGTTCAGTATGAACCTTGCTGCTAAAGCACTTCTTATGTGATAAAAGAGACATGCAGAATTTGTGCGAGAAATCAATCTCCCGTTTCTTCAAGAGTTTTGCATGCAAGGTGGATTTAATTTCAGATCAGGAGATAAAAATATATTCCACTTCTTGTTGCATGGCATAACCTACATGGAATAAAGGATTGTATTGGTCATATATATTGCAATATATATATTATACTGTATTATACTGCAATATATATTATTGCAATATACTGCAATATATTGATCATAGAGATAGGTGTAAATCATAGTTTCAACTTTGCAAATTGGAATTTTGGTGATTCTTATATTAGTTATTAATCTACTTTAAAATTCTTTGTATAGTCTGTCTCACGAAAGAATTCCATTTTTTGACAGTTTTGAAGGCTACCTACCAATTTTTGAAGCAAATTACTTTTAATTTTGATAAATTACACAGTTTGAGAATCAGCCAAGTGTTATTGTGCAAAAGTTACTTGTGGCAGAAGAAAACACTGCTTATTTCATGGAAACAACTCTATAAATATATGTCAACACAACTGTCAAAAAATTGAATTCTTGTGTGAGACAGACTATAGTTACATAGAAGCAGAAATTATACAAATTCATAGAAATTTTTGGTCTTTTTTTGTGTTTGACAACAAAATGCTACTTACCATAGTTTAAAGACATAATTTGCGAATTCAATAAACAAATATTGAATGTCATTAAATAGACTGATATTTTGCTACATTTTAAATGGAATTTGATGTTTATGAACATGACTGTTTTGTGAAGAAGTCAAACATGTCATCAAATAGCCAGTGATGCTTAAATTTCACATACAAAATTTGTTGTAGTTTTCTTATAATGGCTACACAAAATCAAAACAGTGACTTTGGCATCTAATTATAAAAATAAGTAAAAAAAAATCTACTTTTTGAAATTTGTACTCCCTGTAGCATTTAGTAATCAAACAGAATTCCATATAAAAGAAATATAAAGAAATAGAAGATACCAAATGCCCAAGTTAACAAACATACATAAAAATATGTTCAGAATAGTATAGTAGCAAAAATATTTGGTAGAGAGATCTAAAATTTACTTCCAGGCATCTTATGTAAAAAGCAGCCTTCAAATATTTTGGGTAGTCTGTACGGAGGAAAGAAGGAGACTGGATTCAAATTATGCATTGAAAATATTGAATTCACATTCAAGTAGGCATTCTCGTGTAACTTTATATGGGGTGAAATTTGTATTTTTGGTTGGGGCTCTTTCATTTTATTTAAACTAAGCTTTGGTATGTAATTTGTAGAATTTTGGAGTATTTTATTAATGAAAAGTATTTTTCACAGGCGTTGTTACAGTTTTAACTAAGATGACTACTGACGTTGCCACTGCAGAACTGCGGTACAGAATCATATCTTTTCACAGAAGACAATTACAGGGCTGTGAGCTGCCAGAACTATAGAAGTATTATCTTAAATTAAAATTATAAAGTTTTATATCACCTTTTATATTTATAAAAATGTGTATTTCTGTCTTATAATGTAAAGTTTTGTTACACAATAAAATATTTAATAAGGGAGCAGATTTTTCGATTTCTTAGTTCAGTGAAAAATGCAAGTAAACTTTAAGATAAAAATAAATTTAGCATATATATACACTATACGTACATGCTGTGTCAAAATTCCCATTACACACTGTAAGTGTAGCTGTTGTGGGGCTTGGAAACAACTTCTTTGGTGAACGTGGCTTCATCAGTGAAGAGGATGAACTGTGGAAAGCTAGGCGTAACACAACAGTGCACGAATGTCCTGCAGTTGTCGGCAAAATCCATTGGATGCATTGCATATACTCTCTGGTGGTGGTAGGAGTGTCATTACTGCTCATGCAGAACCAGACAGTTTTGTGGTTCATGTTGTGAACAACATTGATATGGTGTTTTGTTTGTCATAGGGAAACTGTACGTTACTGCACATATGTTCCTTATACATGAAATCTCACGACGCAATAAACACGCTATTTTCGTGCAATCTGCTAAAATTGCATTGCATGTCGGACACAAAATTCTCGGAATATCACATGCAATGCAAGCGACCACGCAATTTGAGAGCATAGAACAAGCTCTTATATTTCTGTGCAATGCCATGCAAATTGCGTGAAACAAGAAATGTGATCGGCCATTTCAAGTACAGTTTTCGCGGGCTTAATGTACATGAAAACAAAAAATTAAGTGGACATGTGAGTGTTTCGGTTATTGAAGGAATATAAGAAATACCTGGTGCTGTACAACACAAAATTGCCTAACTATCATAATAGACATTTGCACAATAGTTCTTTAAAGGCTGTGGCTGCGCATGTATGTAAGGCTCTCACTTTCCTCGTCCTCGCATCCATCACACAATTTACTCGCTGATATGTTTTTAAAATAATTCCAATTAAATACGACAGGTCTAGACAACAAACTATAGTTTGGCGAGAAAGGAAAATAATTGCGTGTATAATGCATTGTGAATTGCACAATGTACAGAAGGTGGACATGGAGCGAATGAGAGAGAGTTTACTGCAATTATTGCGCAGCTGATAGCATACAATGAGCCGCGCAATCTGTAAATTGCGTCGTGTGATTCCAGCTTTAGTCCCCACTGCAAGCCGTCCCCTTTTATTTTGAAATTTAGATACATTCTGCACATACATATACATACATGTACAGGGTAGAACTGAACTCTCAAACTTCAGTACGAGACAAATGTCTTCTAATTAAAATCACACCTAATGGAAGGACGTAATGAGTACAGACAGATATCTTAAGATTAAAACTGTACTCAACTGAGGTAAAACAATCTGCACCTGGTCCCAAAAATTTAAACACTGACCATTCTTGCAAGCAGTTTGTTCAATTTCAAAAATATTTTGCAGAAATAACGTATACTGAGAGAAGTCTTCAGAACAAAAGTATACACAAAAAATCGATTAAATAACCATTCGGCCATGTTTCCAGTCAATAAAACCTACGTGAACTATTGTTAAAGCAACTGGAGATTACTTTAGTTGATTCTGAGGTAGAAAGAAAACAGGAAAGAAAAAAAACTTGTGCTTTAGTAAAAAATTGTTAGTAAAGTGATTTGCAAGAGGATTCTTACTCATAGCTAGTATATCATGTAAAATTAAAATTAACTTTGATGCTTGCGGAATATGCTAAACATGAACATCTACTCACAATTTTTAATGAATTTTTCAGTTTGGCATGGTCTTGCTAGGAAAAGTAAAATTCACATGATGTTGAGTAGGGTCATTATTGCTCATTCTGGTGACAATTGGTGAAAGGCTTGTTACATTGTTGGAACCAGTAAAGAAACCCTTAAATTGTTAAATCAGTGTTCAATTTCCAGTACTATTAATGGGATGTGTGGGCATGTAAGCTGTCAAGGACATTCACTGTTGTAACAATAAAGAGATGATAATACTACATCAAAGAGTGGAATTTCAGGACGTGGGAGTAGGCTGACCTGGCATCTGCATGCTCACTTCTAACTTAAATAAAATAATTGTTAAGGGAACGAAAATCTCGTACCTACTAATGTTCGGTTTGGCACCACACTTTCATCATAACCTAGTAAACATGTGTTCAAGTGCTTCACATGTAGTAGTAGGGTTTGATGAGTCCCTAAATAAAGTCTCTCAGAAGGGTCAAATGGACGTGGTGATTAGGATTTGGGACGAGCAAAGTAACTGTGTGATCACAAGATACTTTTCTTCTGCGTTTCTAGGGCACAGTACATCAGGAGATCTTTTGAAGGCTCTGACCACAGCATTAGTTGGAATAGATATTAATAAGATAATTC
>PNEQ01096151.1:0-18174 GCA_003012365.1 Medauroidea extradentata
GATGATGGATAGAGATGGTGGTTATAGATGATGGATAGAGATGATGGTTATAGATGATGGATAGAGATGGTGGTTATAGATGATGGATAGAGATGGTGGTTATAGATGATGGATAGAGATGATGGTTATAGATGATGGATAGAGATGGTGGTTATAGATGATGGATAGAGATGGTGGTTATAGATGATGGATAGAGATGGTGGTTATAGATGATGGATAGAGATGATGGTTATAGATGATGGATAGAGATGGTGGTTATAGATGATGGATAGAGATGTTGGTTATAGATGATGGATAGAGATGATGGTTATAGATGATGGATAGAGATGGTGGTTATAGATGATGGATAGAGATGGTGGTTATAGATGATGGATAGAGATGATGGTTATAGATGATGGATAGAGATGATGGTTATAGATGATGGATAGAGATGGTGGTTATAGATGATGGATAGAGATGGTGGTTATAGATGATGGATAGAGATGATGGTTATAGATGATGGTTATAGATGATGGTTATAGATGATGGATATAGATGATGGTTATAGATGATGGTTATAGATGATGGTTATAGATGATGGATAGAGATGATGGTACACTCTAAATCTGAATTCGTGCACATTCACTGATTTCCTTTAAGAGTGCCAACATCTCACAAGTGAATCAGTTAATATTCACCGTTTTTTCCAGTTGTTTTCAAAGAACAGTTTTCACTTATTGAATCAGTGAAAAATTACTGGCAAAACTGTGGACATTCACTAATTAACTTGTGGAATGTTGGCACTCTTTATCGGAAACGGATAATAGTCACAGATATCTGATTCAATTTGTTAAAACTGCTCCATCCGTCGGCCTGAATCAGTGAATATTCACTAATTCAGATTTAGAGTGTGTATCGCGGGAAAACTAGACTGTTTGCTGGGTTTCAACACACGTTCAACAGAAGATGACTGGCTTTCGCTTGTACTTGGAGCTGTTGCCCTATTTGACTGAGCCAATAAGAATCCCGCTGTTGTAATATTTGATGCCTGCTACTGGTCTGGAGAGTCACCCAATTATTAGGGGCAGGAACATTTCGCGGATTCAATGACCTTCATGTTAGAATGCAGTGTCCTATGCATACTCAAGCCACGACCATTTGATCACTAGCTGCTTCTCAGTGGAACAACAGACAATGAACGAATATACAGGGCTTGGATATGCATAGGACAATAGATTCTAGCATGCTTGTCACTGAATCCGTGAAATTTTCTGCCCCCCACCAATCATACATGTTGCAAGAATCTTCAGTGTATGCAAGGGTGTGTTGACACAAATCATTTTCGCGGTATCCCGTCGTATCTAACCATAGATAATGTACTGTGAGCAGTAGTGCAGAAATAGTGCATTTTCAGACATATGTTTACATAATATGTTTTGCTCCGCTAGATGGGATGATTGCTCCTCCAAAATATTGCGTTTTACAATACCCTATATTTTGGTTTCTCATGACAGACCATGGCTAGAAATGATGGTATCTCGCGAAAATGTTTTGCGCCATTAATACCCTTGAAGATGCTATAGATTCTAGCAACGTATATGATTCGATGTTGTACTTCTGACATAACATAACTGTCTGCAGACCAATAACATGCATAAAATATTACTAGCTCAGTGGAATAGGTACGTACAAGCTGAAGCCAGTAGTGTTCTGGTAAGCTGAACGTGAGTTGAATCCCAGCAAACAGCCAAGTTTTCCCGCGATATACCATCATCTCTGGCTGATTTCTTTCATTCTTGATTCTATGCTGTGTAGGCTTTGTCTCGGCGAGACGATAAGGTCATGCTAGGTATTTTGTTTTCACATTGGTTGTAAAAAATTTAACACTTTTTAAACTGAATACTTTGAAACATTTCAAGACAAAGATCAGGCGAACGATGTTGTACACCAAAATATTCAATCTCAATTCAAAACATCGTATCACTATTATAGGCAATCACTGAATTGTCGAATCAGTATTATTTAGGGCTAGGAAAAATTCGCGAGTTCAACGACCTGAATGCTAGAATCCAATGTCCTATGCATTCTCAAGCCCCGTGTATTCGTTCATTGTCTGTTGTCTGAATGAGTAGCAGATAATGGACAAATGGTAGGGCTTCGGTATACACAGAATAATGGATTCTAACATGTTGGTCGTTAAACTCGCGAAATATTCCTAGCTCTAGTAATATGAGTGCTTCAAGTAGTTAAGTAAAGTTTTTAGTTTCATTCACCTCTTCGTTGATAATTATATGACATAAAACATGTGTTCAAGATCAGGCGTTCTGGAAGAGCGGATGTACTTCTCCAGTCCTCACAGACTCCTCATAAATGCAGCTTCATCTACCAGTTTTGTTGTCAAGATACGCAACTTTATGCAAGTAATTCCAGTTGTCACACTAAAAGGAAGAATGTGCTGTTTAAAAATTATTCCGTTCCCCGTGCACCAATCTCCTATATAACGTCACCTACCTGCTCGTCAGAGGCTCAAAAGTGACGGAACTATAGGGGCGAACTTGAAGAGCGTATCAAATACCACATAGTCTCAATGAGACAAGCGCTGAACTAGCGTGATAGATTCCCGCAGATCCATTTTTACTGTGGGACTTTAAGCTATGACCATATCATTTTATCGTTGGACAGTCTGGAGCAAGTTCAGTAGGTGTTTCTATCTGAATCCCCTATACATCGGATAAGAACATTTTGAAGTACGGCAGTCTGAAAATTAATATATATATATATATATATATTGCTGTGTTTATAATGAGCATGCGGTCACAGAATATTTAGTAATACAGAAGTGAAACAGTTGGTAGGATTGCAAACTCAGTCACACTTGCCATAAAAATGGCATTCACTGGCCAGCAAACATGATGGAAGCGCCTATCGCCTATCAGTAGAGACATGAACTTTTCGCGAAAAGAAATTTGCCTCACTTTGTGTCAGTGACTTGTGTGCACGTCTGCAGACTTGTTTCACGGTCAGAGATTGGATGTTTTGACATTCGTGTGTCGTGGGATTTTACACGCAAATCACAGACGTGTGGTGTTACAGTAACCTTATTGTGATTGGTACAGTCAAATGAGAAACGTCACAGTTCAAAGGCACGCTGCCAATATCTATGAAGCAGAACTGCAGACGTGCACATAAGGCACTGGAACGAAGTGGGGCAAAATTCTTTTCGCGAAAAGTTCATGTCTCTACCTATCAGTGTAAGACGGATGCCCTGTTAATCGGCAGTCGGGCCATTTTAAAATTTCAACCTTTTTTTTATTTTTTTTATATGTCTCAAATCATAACCTATAAAATTGTTATGCAATGTGAATATTCTATGTTTGGTATGCCAGTTGGTTTAAGTGGCTGCAATGCATATAGTGAAAACCAATTTACTATTTTGAATGAAATAATTAATGATTAACTAACGTCCCGCGAACTGCGTTATGAATAGAGATGATGGTTTACGCGGGAAAACTTAACTGTTTGCTGAGTTTCAACGTACGATTAGCTTACCTGAAGATTACTGACTTTTGCTTGTACGTGGAGCTGTTGCCCTATTTCACTGAGCCAATAAGAATCCCGCTATTGTAATATTTGATGTCTATTATTGGCCTGAAGACAGCTACGTTGTGCCAGACGTACATCACCCAATCATACATATAGGCGACCATATAGCAAGAAACCTCAGTGTTTTCATGGGTATGTTGATACCAAACATTGTCGCGATATATCGTCATCTCTAGTTATGAAACGTTAAGAAACCAACAGCGAAAAATTCTGAATGTCCTAAAAAATCGCAAAAGTTCAGGGAAGGAAATTGCTAATTCAGTAATTTTTTAAATATAAAAAATATTTCATTGGGAGATTTATTACATGTTTTCTTTACATATCCCATGGCATGTTATTTCACTATGAATTAAGTCACTAGAGTAAGCCAATTACTATTCACTATTTGCATGACAGCGTGACATGAAAATGTTTACTTTGTCTGGCTTTTGTGAGAAAAGTATGCGAGCTAAAAATGTTTCGTAAGTGGAAACTGTCCTAACTAGTAACAAAAGCAACAATATTTTATAAAAAATGAAATAAGATTTTATTGCACTAGAGCACCCTTAATGCTTAAGACTCGGCGTCAGTCGCCATATGAATTATTTTATTTTTCGTTCTAATGAAATTATGAAAATAAAAGTGTTGAATTTGTCACTATAGTATCAATTATATTTACCTTGCGCAACAATAAAAGCATTGAAGTTAAACTTTTAACGTATATTTAAGCCGTAATCTGTCGAGTAAATTAAGAATAAGAGAAATTGCTCGACAGATTACGGCTTAGATATACGTTAAAAGTTCAACTTTCATTGTAACGCAAGGTAAATAGAATTGATACTAGAGGAACTAAATTAACACTTCTCTTCTCAGAATTTCATAAGAGCGAAAAATAAAATAATTCAAAATGGCGACTGATGCCGAGCCGTAAGTTTAGGATAGTGTGAAGACCTTACGTAATGAATGCAGTTGGAGAGGGTGTGGACGCGGAAGAAGGACAGGAGGGGCAGGCGGACCAGGTCGGACAGCGTGAAGTTGAAGCAGACACCAGGAGCATACACGATAGAGTCCTTGACGTGAGGTGCGTGCCACTGAGTGTAGACAACACAGACACACTGAGAGAGACAGAGAGAGTGTAGTACCCACGGTGACAGCCCAGCGACAGTCGGCATGAGGTCGCCTCCGAGGAGTGCTCCTTCGCCGTCCAAGCTTCTAGTGGTGGCGTCAACCAGGGTTATCTCTACATCAGCGTCGTATGCCGTGCAAGGTTAGCAGCTTCCATCAACATGTCAGCTTTTCCTCGTCTGCTGGAAGTAGTTCTACAAGGAACGTCGCGGCACCTTTACGAAGACCTCAGGGTCCCCCAAGTTTAACGACCTGCAGCCGTCTAGGCTGACGATAGTCGAGCGCAGAGGCGATGAAGCTATTGGTGAGTGAGCAATCGTTCACCTAATTAATTTATAGGGTCACCATATTTTCGCAAAAAAAAAAAAAAACACCAGTCTGCAACAATGCTTCATACGAAACTCTACAGATCTGCTTCGTGGTCAGTTGGTATAGGGACTGGAATATTACGCGAATTCAGTGACCTGCAGGCTGGAAACCATTGTCCTATGCATACTCAAGCCACGGCTATTTGTCCACTAGCTGCTACTCAGTGGAACAACAGATAATGAACGAATATACGGAGCTTGAGTAAGCATAGGACAATGGATTCTAGCCTGCAGGTTATTGAATTCGCGAAATTTTCCAATCCCTAGTGATTGGTTGTTTTTGAATCTCGCATATTTTCATATCGCAGTCGTGTGATGTCAAGAGTATCAAATGAGTTAGGTCTCTGCACACATACATTGCTATATGTGTGGAAAATTTGCGTCATTATTTGGTGTTAGCATAGACTTCAACGGCCGAGTACAATATGTGACACACGTGGGAACCGTGTCGGACGACGCCGTTGTTCGGCGGGTATTATCCGGGATCTCCCGTTTCCCCTGCCCCTTCATTCCGGTGCCACGCCATACTCACCTCATGTCACCCCTCACCAGCGCTAAAGACCTAGATGTTGAGAGCTGACGAAAATCTCACTCACTCACTCACAATCTGTGAGTTTATTGCCCACGAGCTTACATGTGACGATAGTTACGTGTGTAAACTCTTTACAGGATATCAGTCAGTCAACAGTTGTACTTTTTAACTAACGGCTATAATAAATCTCTGAAGGCCGGCCATGATATTGTCGCCCTATGAGAGGCCATTGAGCCATTGACAGCAAATTAACAGCCTACAGTCTAGTCTGCTGACGGAAAATTACGCGAAGCTTGCACATCCCTACACACTGCTTGTAACAATGAAGCACAGCTGCATATATGCACGTGATGCAGTGTAGCAAGCTGGTGTGAGAATGTCAGGTGTTTCTTGTCATAACCATGTAAACAAGGAGTGTATCAGTATAACTTAAAGTTCTACAATGACTATAACTATCCCTGGCTTTCTTGTAGACATATAGTCTTATCCGACAGCGCAATTTGGGTTCCTGGGGTTCAAGGGTTTACATTTGCAGATTTAGAGTAGCACACTTGACACACTGAATCCCCAAATAGCTCCGTAAATTCGCCTGGTTACATTTTATTTTCTCCGATTTGGTTTGAAATATAAATACATATCTGTTAATACAGTTATCACGAAAATTTATAGCCCACAAGTGTTACTTAGTTTTTAATTCATATATATATATATATTTATTTAAACATATATTTCGTATTTAGTAACTAAATACTGTAATACTGCAAGCAAGTTATAATTTACAAATAAAATAGGCCTACGTGTTGTAAGGAGAGATGACGCAGCTAAATGATTTATAATGTTAACAAAAAGAACTTCTTAAAATATATAGGAAGTAATTAACCTAAACACAGCATGGGACAGTTACCATACTTCTGCCTTGTAAATTTGCAAACTTTTACACTTGTTACAATACAAGTATAGTAACTTCAGTATATATTTGACTGTTTTATAAAAAAGTTTAGGAGTGAAACCATGGATGTCTGGGAAATAATTCTACTATACCTACTTCCTTAGCGCTCCTATACGCATGTGTGGCAAATTTACAAACTATTTTTTAGAGTGATCTAGAATAATGAGTCACGATTTATGTAAGGGAGGAACGTAAAATGATAAACAAAACAGCGTCGAAATACCAACAAGTCTCTAGTTTCCAACTTTGCCGCACGTAGCGCTGTGTTGTAGCGTTCTAATCGATCCACCGTAAATTTCAAATCCTAAAACTGCAGAAGGTAGTTTGGATACGGCTATTGTAGGACCACAGAATATTTAGGTATACAGAAGTGAAACAGCTGGAAGGTAGGCAAACTCAGTCACACACGCCAGCAAAATGGCTTCGCTGGCCAGCAACATGGCGGAAACGCCTACCGTCTATCAGCGTGAGGCGCCTTTCCTGCTTGCCAGAACCTAGGCCAATAGTAAATCTGCTGAAACATGCAGGAGCCAAACATACACGGGGCTGGTGTCAACAGCCAATCAGCGGCGAAGTTTGCGCGTATGAAACGAGCCGCCTCGTCATTTCACGTCTGTATTACTATACTCTGTTTCATATAAGTTTGGATAAATTTTACAGCAACGTATGGTCAATAGTTTTTAGTATTTTGTGATTTGTTGCACAATGTAAGACATTTTTAACTCTAAAATGAACCTGAGTTATCTATTTCAGCATTTGTACTGCAAAGTTTGCCTTGTGTAGTGACACAAATCACAAAATATTACACATTATTGCCTATAAGAAGGGCCACGACTTTGTCGCGAGAAGATTTTTGCCCGACTTTGTTTCAGTGTCTTTCGTGCATATCGGCAGCTTTGCTTCATGGTTATTGGCAGCTTGTCTTTGCTCAGACACGTTTCTCATTTGACTGCACCAATCAGAATAAGATTATTGTGACTCCTTACGTCTGTAATTTGCCAAGGCAAGTGAGAGTAAAATTATCCAACTACGGGCGATGTAGCATAGCATCAGATGTGTACATGACGCATCGAAACAAAATATTGCCAAAATCTTTTCGCCATAAAATCGTGGCTCTACCCATAAGTTGCAGTGAAGTTGATCCACACTTATATGAAACGGAGTATATTTAGTCTGTGGTAGAACAGAGGGTCTTGTCGGATTGCGCCATCGCCGTGGGAGAGCGGTGAAGTTCTTGTAATTACATAGATATCACTTCCAAGGTCGGGGCCTTGAAACAGGTCGCTGTGCCATACAGGCCGTGCGCTCCCAGGTCGTGGTCTCGCTGCTTGTGGTCTGACTACACGACATTCAACGTGGGTTATATTATTCCAGAATACTGAAACAAACATATCTATGTAAACCACAGGGAGTCCCTCAGTCTGTACAAGAGCCTGAAGTCGGGAACATATGGCAGTTGCCGCAACGTCGCATCTGTTGTCGAAGTAAGCCTTAGTCTGTTGCTGCATCGCCTGTGTGTTCACATACACTCCTGTAGCTTGGCATCTCTTCTTGTCATTGCTTTCCTCGTTCATTCTTGTCGTCCTTTCTCATGCACTTTGTTTTGTTGCTTATTTTATTGTATTTCTCTCGATCTTTACACGATGACTTTATTTCATTCCGGAATTAATTAGTTTTCATGTTGGTCCTTTTTGATTTTTGCTTTCGTTTCGGCTTTTGTGATACGACTATATTCCTTTATGGAATTTTGTGTATGTTGGGTTTGTTGTAAACCGCTAATAATTTTGATTGTTTGGTTGTGGAGTTTCCCGCAACACAACAACATTCGCACTAAACATCGTATGTAAAAAAAATGTTTAATTTACATCTAACTATACGTATGTCTTTGTATTTTCCCAATTCTCACTCAGAAAAACGACACAAATATTTTACGATTTGAATTTTTTTTTCCTGAATTCTTTAATTCGGTTACATTTTTAAAATTTTCCCAAACTGTAGTTGAGTAACATAAAAAACCCGCAAGCATATTATATATATATACATATATATGCGTGTGTGTATGTATGTGTGTGTGGGGGTGGGTGTGTATAAAAGAAAATCCCGACTAACTGACTAACTGACTGACTGACTGACATATCAAACTGCAGGCCAAACCACTGGACCTAGAATCGTGAAATTTTTGTGCTGTTTCCCCTCAGGTCGAAGCGGTCACTAAGAATGGATTTTTTGAAATTCTACCTAAAAGGGGGTGAACAATGGTGAAGTGTTTTTTTTTTTTCGAAGAAACGTCGATAGAGCTCTTACCCGACGGCCTATCATCGTGAATTTTACTTTAATGGGACACACATAAAATTGCATTCTAGCCAGTTTCAGGATTCTTCTAAATTCGACATTAAAGGGAAGAAAAGACCTTAAGTGTGTTTTCAGTTAATTATCGACATCTATCGAATCCTTCTGGATAGAGAGTTGGACGGATATTCACATCACAATTACGGTTATATAAACATCCAAACAGTAATGTTAGGATTTTTTTGAAATTCGGCCCCCAAACAGTAAAAGATGGAAATTGTGTTTTTTATGAATCTTCTATATCACTAGAACACAATTGGCTACCGTCGTGACTTTACTTCAATTGGTTGCGTGTACAAATTACTGTGACAGGACTCCAAGCAGTTTCGAAATTCTTTAATTAAGGGGGTCAAAATATAGTACCAACCAATAACATACCCATACACATAAGTGACACCCAACCCAGATTCATAATATTGGTTGGGGCGACTTTGTGAATTTTTCCCTGAACGTAATCGCCATAAGCTTCATTTTTGTTCAAATAAACGTTTTTGTTTATTTCTTTGTTTACAAGCTATGCATTTATGAATATATTGCAAAACAAAAAAAAATTACATTTTACAGTATACAAAAGCTATTAAAACAAAAACTACTTCAGGTAGGTTAATGTATTTTGTTTGTTTAGCATAACATTTATGAACGTAAAATAATATGCAGGATTCACAGCGGGGAAAAATTATTTGGAACTTTTTTTTTGCTCTCTTTTTGAGAATAATAAACACACGGGAAAAAACACTCAAAAACCTACTTTTCACATCTTGCTGAAATCATGTTTTAGACACGCGGTATAAATGTTACTGCTACTGCTAATTCTTGTCAAACACATCTACTAACAAGCCTAGGCGGCAAACACACGGCGGCTCAGCCAATACCACAAAAATATACACACGGAATTAGTGGAATATTTATACAGTTTTCTCTGTATTTTTAAATCCCTTCTGTAGCTGAAAACGAGGGTGAATTAATTGTTATTAACTGTGAATGCTTTATAGTATTTTACGTTCATGAACATTCTACTTTACAAACAAAAGACATTAAGATACCTAAAGCAGTTTTTGTTTTATTAGCTTTTGTATACTGCAAAATGTAGTGATTTTTTACTTTTGCCATGTTTTCATAAATGCATAGCTTGTAAACACATCGAAATATACAAACAAGTTTATTGGACAAAAATGAAGCTTATGGCGATTACACTCAGGGAAAAATTCACAAAGTCGCTCCAACCAATATAATGAATCCGGGTCGGGTGTACCTTATATGTATGGATGGCCCTATGTTTTTGGTTGGTGTACGTTTTGATTATTCCTCCATATCTATCGAACCAATGGAGAAACCAAAACACTCTTTTCTTCAGATTGATGATTATGTAAATACCCAAAATACCATTTTAAAATATTTTTAGAATTCGGCCCTAAAGAAGTAAAAAAAAAAGGATAAATGTAATTTCGATTCACAAAAATATATATTGACCCCATTTTTAGTATAAACCGACGTAATTTTTGTTTAAGATTGATGCTTAATGAAATACCTGAAAAGTGATTTCAGGAATTTTCAAATTCCTCACCTAAGGAGGTGAAAAGTGATTAAATGTGTTTTCAAATAATCGCCGATATAGCTTGAACCCAGCGGGCTATTTTTAATGTTTTCACTTTCAAGAGACACAAGTAAAGTAATAGAAAATGTTGTTCAAGGGTTTTTCGAAATTAAGTCTATTAGGAGGTGAAACAACCTGGAATGTTATTGAGATAAATCTTCGGTATTTATCGAAATAATCGATACATTCACTTTTTTGCTTCAGGATGATTATTAGGTAAGTGACCGCAAAAAAAACAATTTTAAATTTTGTCAAAATTCGATCTTTCAGTACTGTACAGGGGTTATATGTGATTATTAATGAATGATCGATTTTGATCTGACTTAATGAGCTATCGTCGTAATTTTCACTACACTTGGATATTTGAACAAATATTTAAGATATGAAAATAAGATTCTTCCAAATTCGACACTTAAAGGGGTGAAAAGGCTACAATTTGTTTTCTATCAGCCGATGATACTTATCTAACCAGTAGAGATATTGAGGTGGTGTTCACGTCAGAATGGTGCTTATGTAATTACATATAAAAAGTATTTTTTTATAAGATAACTTAATTAATAGGAAAACTTAGTTTGTGAATTTTCAAGGCAGACGATCCGAAAAGCAATTACTACCAGCGAGAAATAAATTATACAGAGGTTTCAATTATTAAAGTAAAACAAATTTTTAAAAAATAATAAAATACTTCTTAATTCCATTAATTAGATTAAACATGGGGTATATAAAAGTTGTTAAACTGCACATGGTGCTTGGCAGCGAGGTCTCTGTGATGTTATATGCCCCGATAACAATACAGGTAGCTGCAGATGTAATCATGAGATTTTTGTGACTACTTCATAAGTTCGCGTACACTGTCACAACTTCCTGCGAGAGGTCACGTGTTTTATGTCAGATCATAATCAATGAATAAAATAGTGAAAATTAAAAATTTACTTAATGTCTTAAGCTGCTAACGTTACTGTTTTGACCGCAGAGTGAAACGATGTTTTATAACAAAATTTGTCATAGTTTTTAAAAAAATATTTTACAGTTGTTTTACAATATACATTGAAAAAATTTCAACTTTGATTCTGCATTTACTAGCAACCAGCTCATTAGTTACTTTATGTAAGAGTCATAATGATTTTAATACTTTTTGGTTGTTTTTCATAAATATTTATGCTCTATGGAGTTTAATTTAAACAAATTATTTTCTGTAATTTAATATACACGTTTGATGAATTAAATGTGCACTGTATTAAAGTTTTAAAATATACATAGAATTCACCAATTCCCTTACATATTAATTATTCAATGCGTTTGTTAACTGATAGCAGATTTATAGCCTAACTGAAAATATTAAAGACCTGACCTCAGCATACTAGTGGAAAGAGCTTATGATAAGTCAATTTCACAAGCAACAGAAGATAATATAATCTCAGTGTTTTACGTACACCGGTATCATTGCCTGCGGGCAACTGTAGGACAGTTTTTTTAACAGCGTACAACTATTCGACGTAAAAAAATCTGTACACTTAAGGGGGAGAGCAAGATGCTAAATTTTATTTATCGATTTTCGAGTACATGATAGTGTAATATGTTCATCTTATATTGGCCTTGTAATAATTTTTTAATGTTAGCCTAAAATTGTCTTGCAACAATTATGCATGACAAATTAATGAAAGATTCCATTATTTATTATGTCAAGAAGTTTCCCAAGAACGTATCCAATGCTTAGCTGAAGAGAAAATTGTGAAAATATAATTTGAATAAATGTTAAGGTTTAAAAACTGAAAATACAATAAAGTTGTCAAACACTCCCCCTTAAAGAGATGCGACTGTGGTTGGTTGCAGATGTCGGGGCGCGGAGTGGTGGACCTGCACAGTTGTTTATGGTTGGCGGTGCTCGCCGTGCTGTGCTACCTCCTAGCCAACTATGTGAAGGCTGTGCTCCTGGTACTGAGGCTGCCTGGACCTCCTGCCAAGCCACTGGTGGGACACACACTGTTACTGACAGAACACGACTGTGAGTATACCATTCTCCTAGCCAGGGACACACAATCAGATCATAGTTTGAAAAAATGCTTTTTGGTGAAATGGATTTTACAACGACTTGTTTCAAATCCATACTTGCACATCAGTAGCTCTGCTTCAAGTTTATTGGCAGTTTGTCTTTGTGCAAAGGTGCCTCTCGTTAGACTGTACCAATCAGAACAGGGTCACTGCGACACCACACGGCAATGATTAACGGGTATCACCCCAAGGAACTGAGAGTTGAAAACATTCAACCTCTGATCATGAAGGAGAGCTGTAGATATGTGAGCATGAGGCTCTGAAACAAGTTTGAACTAATTTTTTTCACAAAAAATCAGTTACTTTAATAGTAGGTGTGATCACATTCTATATAAATATCAGTGGCGTCGCGTGGAGTGGTCCAAGGTGTATTGCACTTAGCAGAGACTGTACACAACTCTGTCAGTGAAACCATTAACCTGGTATGGGCAGGTACAATCTTAAGCTAGTAACATTCAAGAGGTGAAAAACAAATCCTCCTTCTCTACACCTCGGTCTCTAGAACATGTCTTCGTTGGACACTACTACAGTATAACGGACTCTACTACAGTAGAGCCACCATATGCGGTGAAAAGAGTTTTTGCACCATTTGGTTTCAATGTCTTACATGTAGAGATGATGGTTTACCACGGAAAAACTTGACTGTTTGCTCGGTTTCCACGTACGTTCAGCTTAACCAACGATTGCTGTCACTTGTAAAGTTTGTTTCATGTAACTTGTCCGTATTTTGACATTTCTCTTGTGAGAAATGTGTCCGATAGTTCCGTTGTTTGGAGCTTTAAACCTACCTGGCTTCCTGGAAAAGCTCGGTCTTCGCAAACCTGTGTACAGACACGTTCTCAGATGTGAACTGTCAACATACGGAACACTTACATGACACAGACTATACTTGGAGTGGTTACCCTATTTGACTGAGCCAATAAGAATCCCGCCATTGTAATATGTTGTGCCTGCTATTGGTCTACAGAGAACTACGTTGTGTCATATGAATTTCACCCAATCACACATGTTGCAAGAAACTGCAGTGTTTTCAAAGGTATATTGGAACATAACAATTTGGCGATGTACCATCATCTCTACTTTTGTGAACAATTATAGTTCTGCTTCACGGTGAGTGACTCAGTGTTGCATCTCTCACTTGTCTTGCGGTTTTATTAGCAAATATCAGACCTGTTGTGTCACAATAACCATAATATGGTTAGTGCAGTCAGATGAGAGATTTATCCGAACAAAGACATATTGTCAGTTAATATGAAGCAGGCCTGCCATTGTACAGCAATACTGTACGCCTTAGATCACAACTACACTACGCCACTGGTAAACATCTATCCTCCAAAACCCTCGTATTGACATGAAGTTATCTAGCGAGTGTTTTAAAGCTCGTAATCAGTCGCCATATTGGAATATTTTATTTTACGATTTTTTTTAAGTCTATGAAGAAAATTTTGTAATTTGTGATTATAGTTGAAATTGTGTTTATAGAGGTGCATGTATTTCGTGGATGTGTTTAAGGTCTGGGTAAACATTAAGAACGTATGCTTCACTGACACACTGTTATTGGTCGATTGCTGATTTTACACGCCTTTGACTTCTGTACGCCAGTAATAGGCAAGGAAATAATACGTGGTGATGTCACGTGCTGCCCACGTGTACGGTTCAAAGCCAGTGCATAATGGTTAGAGGTATGTCAATTTCGCGGATTCATCTGGCAGCCGCCTAGACTTGTCAGTCCTATACACACACTGGCCACAATCGATTATCTATTGGCTTATAACCGTACAAGCAGGTAGCAAGCGATAGCACTTCGCATTATTTCCTTATTTACTACTGGCTTGCAGTCAAACGCGTATCGTAACAGCCGCCAGCAAGTCACAGACATGGCAATGAAGTATACATAATTGGCGTTCAACCTGACCTGGAATGTATCTGCGAAATTTACGTACCTCTAATAATGGTATATGGCCTTGGCGGGATGTCTAGGTTGTTGCTAGATAAATACACGAAATAATTGTGCCTGTATAAATAGCACGTTTAATACGTTAACATAAACTTGCATTGTTGACCGTTCGGTATGAATGAGGTAGATGTCAGGTAAGTGGTCTTTGAGTCTCACCGATAGCGATTTTGGGAAATCATGGAAAACAGAAATTAGGATAGTCTTAGCCGGGGATCCAAAATGCGAGACCAACGTGTTACCGCTGTGCCATCTTCAGGGGCGTCATTCAGGAGGTGTAGGGGGAAAGTGCCACCCCTTGGATTTAGAAAGAAATGTGTAAAAAATTTTTGTGTATTTTGTTACGTAATCACACAAAACCAAAGTTTTATTATTAAAGTTTCTAATTTATAACTTACATGCTTAATTGATAAAAAAAGATGCAACAAGGTCACTGTCGCCAAAAAAACTTGCCCCCACCTCGCTCGGTCACATAAGTAGCAACGAGCTGGAGACCTAAATCTGTCGAGAATTTCGCAACAAGTGATTATAAAGTGTCACTACACAATTTTTGGCAACCCAAATTAAAAAATAATAATAATGTATAAAAATTAAACAAGACTTTGTGCCGAAGTTGATTTGATACCGCGTTGATCGTTCTGTTCTAAAGATTAGCTCCATTAGTTCCTACACATATTACATATATTTTAACCTCCGATGTGTTACACGAAAATAATGAAAGGAATTGTACAAAGTGCAATGTTACCTAGTTTATCATCTGTGTGAATTTCCTTTCCAACTATATCTTCAGCTATGTGATATAAGCAATTCAAATCTAATGCAAACAAATTGATGTGGAATAGTTCAGCTCCAGAACGGATCGGAAGATTATTGTTCTACATTATACGAAGCTGTAAATCAACGCGAGGCTGATTATGTTTAACGTTTGCAATATTCTTCTTTTAACGACTGATTATTGCTTCACAATTATGTTTGAAAAAATAAATTTGATTTCAAATCATCAAAGAGTACAAGCATAGGCAAGTCTGTGCTTAAAAGGGAATGTTCGTCTGTAAGGAGACGTGGTATTCCCCGGAGTTACCAGAACTTTGCACGTTGTTTCCTCACGAATAAGCCTGCATCATTAAAAACACGAGGAAGTTATTGTGTTTTTACGCTGTTAAGTTGTCAACAGAGACTCACAATACAATTAAAAAAATTTAACTATGCCAAGGATACCCGATGTCAAGGTTCTACAGTAGGCATATTCCAACTAATGAAATTTAGTATATTTTGCATGCTATAATCATTTATGCACAACATACTGGACAATTTTAAATTTATTTTAACTTTGATTATATTAATATAATATTTTTATTAAGTAGCTGCTTCCTACGACTTCGTTCGCATTGTTTTCAGTTTAATGCATCTAAGTTTGACTCGTTGAAAGTTCTGAATGTTGAAAAAGATGTTCAGGGTCATTTTGGAAACGTTTTGAAACAGGACATTTTTTTAAGCGAATTTCTCGTTACCATCTTTTCCCTCCCTGCCTCGTATTGCCGTCCTCCAAACTCCGTATGTAGATTCCTTTGTCAGATACCTTCGCTGGTGCACACACGATAACTCGCCAGTTTCATCGCAGTTAGATGAATGGTTGAATTAATTTTTTGGACATACTCCACCGCGATGAGTATAACTGAAATTCATACGTTATGAAGATACAGACATTTTGGTTGTGTTTCTTTTGAGTTTTTCTAACAGTGAGGCCATTAGAGACGTCTTACACACATCTTCACACCAGGACAGAAACAGTACAGAACGCAAATCAACATTGCCGTAGCCAGGGATCAAACCCAGATTCTCCTGAAAGCTAGTCCAAAGTGATAGTGTTGTGCCACAGCCTTCGGCCATTATAACAAACACAGTAACCTTGCGTGCTCAATAAACACTCTGCATGTTGGACTCTGCAGTCCTGTATACACTATGTCCTCAGATATACTTTCTGCTACTCCAGTGAGTGGACAGTTGTACATGTGACAAGGTAGCGTGGCAGTCTGTGAGTGTTTCCATGCAGGTCTGCTATTGGTTCACAGTCATCAAGTAAGAGTTTAAGATACAGATAGATAGTTAGATATGATGGCATACCGCGAAAATGTTTTGCGACATCATAGAAAACGCTGTAGATTCTTGCACCATGTACAATTGGGTGATATACGTCTGGCGTAACGTAGGTCTGTGCAGACCAGTGACAGGCATCAAGTATTACAATAGCGGGATTCTTATTGGCTTAGTCAAATAGGGCAACAACTCCGCGTAAAAGCGAAAGCCAGTCATCTTCTGGTAAGCTGAACGTGTGTTGAAACCCATCAGTCAAGTTTTCCAGCGATAAACCATCAGCTCTATAGATAATAATGATAGGTAATAATACATGCAGGATTCAAAGTATTATTATCTCGAATGAATTCACACAAGGCCGTCTTTAGTAGAAGGCCGGAGTCTTGAATGTGGCAACGCTGCATCGGAGGCCTGCTACCGGTCGCTCATTGGTAGCCCTAGTCATTGTAGACGTGTACACGTCACTAAAGCTGCATCTATACACGTTGCAGAGACTAGGGTGGCCAAGAAGTGACAAGCAGCAGGCCCCCGATGCAGTGTTGCCACATTCAAGGCTCCAGCCTTCTGCTCAAGACGGCCGTGATTGAAACCTATTGATGCAAAAATCTTTTCGCCATAAAATCGTGCCTCTACTAACAACATCACGGAGTGTGTTCGGCTGAGTATAGGTCAGTGGATTCCAACCAATCACATATTAATAACATGAAATTTATGTGTCTCCAGACATTACTTATGTATGTGTGTATGCACGTTTATTAATTACGTCAAATAATAAACAATCACAACTCGCAACAGATAAGGTAGGCAGGTCACTATCAGTACACTGTAAAAAAATCTTTCTAAATAGTAGTGGAAGTAATTAACCCGTACGTATTTTGAAATATTTACCGTACTTCTTCTTGTAAAGAGAGCAACAGTTTAGCATTGTTGCTGTACAACTCTGGTAACTCAGGCATATATTTGAAAGTTTCTCGCAAATGTATAAAAACTTTACCAGAGATGTACGGGAAACAATGCTGCCATATCTACTTCCTTAACACTCCTATACATCGGTATGGTAAATTTAAAAGTAACTTTTACTGTGTAGTGGTTTATATGAGGGGTTGAGATTCATAGTGATCTAAGTCAGAAATATGTGGTAGTGTCGTTGTTATTCATACTATACATATTATTCAAAGGTAATATATATATATAAAAATGAAAGGTGACTGATTGACTGACTGACTGACTGACTGACATATCAAACTGCAGCCCAAACCACTGGACCTAGAATCGTGAAATTTTTTGTGGGGGTTCCCTTCAGGTCGTAGGCGAGCACTAAGAAGGGATTTTACGAAATCCGACCTCTAAGGGGGTGAAAAGGGGTGAAATGTGTTTCCGAAGAAACGTCGATAGACCTCGAACCCGACGGCCTATCATCGTGATTTTTACTTTAATAGGACACTCGTAAAAATGCATATTAGCCAATTTAAGGATTTTTCGAAGTTCAACTTTTAAGGGGCTGAAAAGACGTTAAATGTGTTTCCAATCAACTATTGATATCTATCGAACCCTTCGGGATAGAGAGTTGATATTCACTTCAAAATATTGCTTACG
>PNEQ01096165.1:0-42811 GCA_003012365.1 Medauroidea extradentata
CTACAACGTGCACGGGAACGGCTGCCTTGTGACACGTTAGTTAGGCACGTGCTCACCGCAACTCAACTCTCTACGCCAGCTTCCAAGTGAACCTGACGGTCCATCATAGTGGCCGCCAGTCCCTCGCTGCTTAAGGAGGTGCACCTTCTGGTGTCGTAGACTCACCTCGTACACCAGCTCCACACTGATCACTCACCAATCACGTGCGATATACCAGCCGGTCGTAGTCACTACGCAAAGTTCACTATCACGTGCACTATCGTGTGCTTTAGGGTTATTGTTACTGCAAGGGTCGCATCACTACGTTTACCTCGCTGCGTGCGTAATTCAGACCTTATTTTGGCACTATGTACCGTAAGCGCAATAAATCATCTGTAAGTGAAATACTGTTTACATAATTTCTAGACACCTAATATTGCCAGTATAAACAACGTAAGTTATCAGGCGTACTGGGGGCCAACATCCAGTAAGTGTATAGTTCTGGTATAGTCAGTGTCATATGTGTTAATCCATTCAAATGCTTTCACCACTCAATCACGCACATCAACGCGCCGCCCGTTAAGTGGCTTTCAATCATTCATCGTTAAGTGGCATTCAATCACTCCCATCAACGTGTCGGGTGGGATACCGAACACACCGAACAAACCACACCCTGAGGCCTAAGAGTCTCGAAGTGCAGTACCTGGGGGGTATTGCTGGCGCCCAATCACTCACGTCAACAGCGTAGTTCGCTATCCCGATCTCACCCGAGGTAGTAGGCGTTAACCTTAAGTACACATTTTTGTTAGTAAAACACAAGTTCTTCTACCCTGATAGCTTTGCTGTAATAAGAACAAGTGAGTATAATGATGGTGTTTGTGTCCTGTTATGCGTTTAGACTTTACATTCTCAGCGATTGTTTTGAGTATAGTAGACTCAGTATATTGTGTTCTGATGTGATTAAAAGCACATTGGAGTGATTGGAACTTGTTTTGTGTACTATTTATACTACTACTTTCCAGATAAACTGTTGTTTTCCTGTTTGTTCTTAAAATTGAGAGATTGAAGCATATCAGTACGAGTCCGAGAAAAATAACACTCAGTCAGAGAATACCTGGAAGTAAGGGAATATTATGTACTGTGTTTCTGTTTCTGCGGCCATCTTGCCATCTTGCATGAGGGAGTATCTTCTCTATGCCAAACAATCTATCTTCCTCAATAGCTGTATTGTATCTTTTTTTTGTCTTAATTTGTTTTTATCATGTTTGTATATGTACATGTAAATATGTATAAAATCTGTAAATGAATTTAAAAACCCAATGTATGATTACTGAAAATTTTACAATTGGAGAAATGGTATCCTAATTACAGTATTTAATCTTTTAAATAGAACAAATTATTTAAAAAAAAACTAAATCTTTGTGGATGATCTGAGAACTTAAGAAAAGGTAAAGAGGGTTTAAATTCTACTCAATACGTACTAAAAGTCGAAAGTCCAAAACAGTAAACATGGCAGAATGTCTCAGGCTGAAACATACCAGTGTTTAGGTGCTGCTGGTAACCTTTTGTTAGTATATATGTGACAGTACTATAGTTTAAGAAGTAAAATTATTATCCTAAATCAGATATTTTGCAACTTTGTTTGTGTATGAATTTTTTTGTAGGCCCTACAGAAATTTCAAAATAGTTTAATATATGATTTCCAGTGTTTATTTTACATTTCATACTTTGGTTATCATATTCTCTTTCCTGACACTTTTTTTCTTTCCATTGAAAAAATATTACCATATTTATGTAAAATATATTAGGATATAAGGAAATGTCCTGGTGTCAGCACAACATATTCCTCAGGGTCAGGTGACAGGGCACATAGGGGTCTTGAGTTCATTACTGCTGATATCTGTGCCAACAATGTAGCAAACTGCTCTGAAGTGAGCAGTCTACTTCCTCTGGGCAAGAGGGCAGGATACTTAGTCTCCTCAGGTAACGAGGTATTGTGCAGTCTACTGCCAACCCTGACCAAACCATATGAGTAAAGGTATGGTGCTAGTGACCGTATTGGTTTTGAGCAGTCCTTTCTTTTCCTCAAAGCACTCATATCACAGGAAAACTTCTCTGTAGTCAACCAGAGGCCTGATGAGTGTGGTTGATGTACAGAAATTACTTTAGCTCGCAGCACCTATACTGACTCGTCTAAGCCTTGTCAAGGTGAAGGCTTTATGTAGGAGTCTTAATGGGTCTTGCGAGTAATATCTTGAACTACGAAGGTTGTTGATGGCACTGGTTTCAACTACGGAGGGAACACTATACCTCGACCAGGGCTATAGGCCAACAATCCTCCAGCTACGGCAACCAACTGGGGACTGTAAACCACTGTGAATGATGCAATTGTTCTTGCAAAGCAGCACCACGTGAAGCCACTTCAGCCGGGTTGTCGTCTGATGGAGCACAATTTCATGTACTGGGTAGAACAACTGATTATTTCTGCCACACAATTTGTGACAGAGGCTTTCAGCCTGTAATATTACACTCTCAACCTCGCTACCACTACAGTGGAGTCTTTCCAGTTAATAAGCGTTAGGTCTGTAATCTTGAACTAATGGAGCTTCACAACGGACAACCACAGCCTGCTCAACAGTAACGCAACACATAATTCAAGTTTTGGAACAGACCGGCTTAAATATCAGCTGCATTTGCCTTCTCGCTTGCATCAGCAAAGCCATGCAACTGTGTTCTGCATACTTGAATCGGGACATATTTCTGAACTCTTCGATCAGCTAGACAAGGCAAAAATATCTGACCTGGTTCCATTGTTGCAGTGTGACACCATTAACTGACTCATCTCACTCAAAACCGTGAGTCCAAAGGGTCTGCAGTAAGTATCATGCTGGCCACAACCACAGCAGACAACCATCCACATGGATTGTACAGACGAGCAATGGTTGACAGGATTGCATGCTTGGTAGTCTGCATATCTGGTACTTTCACTGTGTAAAGAAAATTTTCCTCCTCTGGGTCCCATTGCAGTCCAAGTGTGTTGACTGTTTCTGGGTGGTCAAACTATCTTAGAGTGTTCTCCTTCTTCAATGTTTCCATGTACAGAAGTTCCTGGTGATTCAAGCACCATTTGTGCATTGGAATTCACCTGGTTCTAGGAGCTGTACTAGTTGATGTTTGAGATGTTTTGCATCAGAAAAAGTTGCAGTTCCTGTGGTAATGTCATCTACAAACACGTTGTGAAGGAGTGTTCAAGCAGCTAAGGGGAATTTGTCACCTTTGTCAATTGCCAGTTGCTGTACTGTGTGCAGATTACGGTAAGAAGAAGCCAGACCATACAGTATTTAGGTCATAAACAGTCACGGGTTCAGTTGGTGCAACTTGCCATAGTATGCACTGATACTTCCTATCAGCAGGGTCAATCAAGATCTGACAAAAACCTCTTGCTCACATCTGCCATGAGTGACACAGACGAGGTTTTAAAACTCAACACAATGTTGGAATATGTCCTATTGCCATTTAGGACCAGAGTGCAGCACACTATTCAAAGAAGGTCCATTCACTGTTATGGTGGAAGCATCAAAGACTACCTGCACTTTGGTAGAATCACTTTTTGCTTTAATCTCAGCTTGGTGAGGAATATGGGTAGAAGAGGTTAGGTTCACCATCTCCTTCCCAGCTAAGTGCCTGATGTAGGTCATGTTATCCAGATGTTCATACGTACTTGATGATGAATTCTTGGTAATAAAGTTTTAGTTCAGGTACCCTTTTAAATTTACATTGAAGGCAGTGACATCTGTTCAGGGCTACACTGCATGAACTACCAAGGCGATCTGCTTCAGTACTGAATATTAGCCTCAGGACATACCTGCCATCAGCTGTATGTGTATTGGTATTCACAAAATGGACCTCACACTGACAATCCTCTTTTCAAGAGTTGTTGGGCATGTAGCAGCTTCTCGACTTCCTAGAACCTTTGCAAGGGCAGGTCCAGAGAGGTTTCTGTGCACGCCAGCAGTGAGGTCGTCTGTTATAGGCGAATGAGTTCACATGGAACAGTGCCTGTAATTACCCAGCCGAAAACAGTTTGGAATGCATAAGGTGTGCCCATAATCTTTGGCCCAGCCATCACCCCGTCACATCAGTCAACAGCTAGTATATCTCTACTGTTTCTGGTGTAGTAAACTGTGGATCTACCAGGAGGAGGCCCTCCAAATGCACTTGGTCCCTTGTGGCAACCTCTGCTGATGGCAAAACCCCAGTTATTTTGGCAAAATTATTGCACTACTGCTTACGCACACATTATACATGATTGTATCTCGCACATCACCACCCCTTTGGATCTTGAGACTGTTCTGTATTCTGTATCCGAAATGTTTGTTCTGCACAGTGCCATTTTAGACCCAGGTTCTGTAGACAGGTCTCCATTATGAAGGATGACTGTGATGCGCTGTCCAACAAGGCTTGTACGACATGGTACTGGCCTGCACTGTCTTGTACAAGGGCAGTTTTCAACAGGTTGAGCAGCACTCTGTTGTCCTTGGGCAGATCATACAGAATTGATTTGGGCATCTGTTGATGTTGAATTAATGATGTCGGAAGCTAAGTGTTCTCAGTTCTTGGCAGTCTTAGCATGGATATGTATATGCTGAGTTCCACAACACTGCTGACACCTATACTTGGACCTGCACTGTACTGCTGTATGGCCATCTCGCAAACAGTTGAAGCACATCTGATAAGATGCAACATATTTTTTTACTTTCTTCAGGTGTCTTTGCTAAGACCACATGGTACTTGTTTACCAAGTGCTGTTCCTTGCAAACAATGTACTGGTCATTCCATTAGTGTTATCCACACTTGCATAAAATTTTGCTAGCAGTCCCTCATTACGACTGTCAGCAACCAAGAAGTTCAGTATTTTATTAACATGAACTGTTGTAGCAATTCTCACACTTTTAAATCTCTTTTCCGACGACTGCCATATCATGTCATGGTTGCTGTCAATAATAGGAATAATATTCACTAATTTTCTTGTTTCCTATTTCAAGCAATCCAAAAGGTAATGAATTTTTTTGACACTTGAAAGATTTGGCACCTAGCCAGTATTCGAACTAAACAACTCCGTGAAACTTAACCCTTCAGCCTGGTTTTTGCTAAATGTAGTTAATGGTAATGTTGGTAGCAATGCTGATTAAGACAGGTTACAATAACTTGGCGTGTCATTTGTAGTCAATGTCACTTCCACCCTCAACATGCTCAATACTTCTGCAACTCCTGCATCACGATTTTGTACGCCTGAAACTGTAGTTTTATGTATTATGTCGTATGTTTCCAATTGTGGTTTAGCACAAAGCGCTAAGAAGATTGCCAGCTCCTTGCCTTTGTTTTAAAGTTCTTCTGAGATTCGGTATTTCAAAATCTCATATTTTTGTTTAATCATCTTGCAAGGTTTCGTAGAGCTCTTGAGTGTCATCAGCTTGGGACATATAATAGCTGAAAGTTACAAACTGCAATTCTTCCGTACGCTCCGACCACTGTGACTGTAGCATGGCCTACAAGTTTAACCGAATATTTTTAGGTTTTATACCAGTATTGAATCCAATAGACTGTATATGTGGTATTTCTGCAAAAGTAATTATTTGTGTTGCAATACCGCCTGTGCCTGCCCGTCAGGGCTGGTGTTTTGCAGTCAAAACATAACAATGTGTTTAGTGCCAGTGCATGGCATCACGTGCCGTAGATATGATGCTTATGCCGAGTCATATTTAGATGCGCAGTTTCAACATGTACCATTTACGCTGTTTACTGTGCAAAACTGTGTAACGATAACAATTTATCCGGTCCAAAAGGACCAAAATCTGTACGCTCCACGAACCTAGCTTACCATTGCATCTCCACAATCTTGGTTACACTGCCTCTCCTCACAAAGGCAAACAGGCTCGCAGTTCAAATTTTGATCTGAAGCAAAATGACACAAGTCTACATGTAGGTTTCATTCCAAACAGCAGTCTATGCATTTTTAGGTAGTTTGCTTTTCAAAATTGTGGACTGTTGTAAACAAAATGTCTTGTAATCTAGGATATGTTCCATTCATTACACTAACATGTGCATAGGACTTGTTCCGCTACGTACACAAGTGCACGTAAATTTAGAATGTTGTTCCACAACTCTGTGCACATTCTTTTCTATGGCGATGGCCAACGTGGCATCATATTTGAGAACGTGCCATTTAGTTAGTGATTGAAAGTTAGGCCTGCCGATAAATGAAAGCACATGTCAAATAATGTGTGACCACATTAAGAAAATAGGATTGTCAGCATGCAGTGAAGAAAATATGAACATTGTAGTTACAATGCAAAATTTTTAACTAATGGTGGGTAGGCATGCAAAAAATAAGAATTCTGCTACAACCAAAATTAATTCTCAGGTAAGGGGGATTTACAACAATCCGTCTGCCCGCCAATTTTTTGTTCTGTTCCGTCCATCAGAAATGCTAAAAATTTACAATAACGTGTCATCCATTCGTTGTTATTCCTTTAATTTGCAATGCTACCAATGTACAAACAGAAAATTTCTGCAGGATAAGAAAAATTCCCTTAAAAAGATTGTTGTTTTTTATAGATTTTTAATAAATCTATAACTGCTAATAATTTCAACCACTGTTCTTCACCACAAAAAAATTTTACGAACATAATTATTTAGTAATTTAATTACATATGGTGTGATGTGAGTTCACATTTATTTAAAAAACAGTTTCGGTTGGTGTTTTAATTTTTCCTGAACGCCATAATTATCTCTGTCGTATTTTTAAAATGAATTTAGAGCATCATCTAACAAATATTAAAAAATGTCATAGCCCTCTAATTAAAACTAAACCGTTAAAACAATCGTCACCATCTTTATAAGGCTGTAATGTCACCCGTTCGTCCGTAAAAAGTTAAAGCTTGGCTAGCTTTCGACGGACAGACAGATAGAATTATTCCAGACTCCTGATTGGCTGGAAGTCACGTGATCGACAGACAGATGACGGACGGGCGCGAGGGATAATTGTAAATCCCCCTGTAAAGACTATGTGAGAATAAATTGCTTTGATGATGAGTTAAGCTTTTTCCTATTTTACTTAGGTATATGTGTATTAAAATGAATTTTGTATTTGGTTTTGAATTTATGCACCTGATCTGTTATTAAGGATTTGTGGCAAAATTAAAATTTCTCCTTACGATTGAGAAAATTTAGGGAATTGTATTATATTCTAGGGTTCATACGTATCCTGGAAAACCTGGACTTCGAAAATAAAATTTAATATTGAAAGTATCTTGGTATTCACAAATTGTAAATTGTCCTGGATATTTTATTAGTGTTCTGGAAGTTTATTTAGCAAACTCAGTGTTACACTAAAACACCTCATTAAAGAACTTCTGTTCTCTTTAACTGAGGTAAATGCTCTGTCCATGGAACATGTATTGTAATTCGAGATTGTGTTTTATTTGAGTAAATATAATTATTTATTTTGACAAGAATGTATTACAAGTGATGATATGTTTGTTCTAGGAATGTCTCTGGGTAGCTTGCTGGGTGGTGTCTTGTATGCTGAATATGGCGGAGGAAAGGCATTCTTTATTTATAGCATGATGTCAATCGTCATGTTCTTTGTGCACGTGTTTGTCCAGATGTGTTTCAAATCTCCAGGTGGAAAAGTAATAGCGAATAGTAAGTAATAGAGTAGATGGATAAACTTTTCTTTTTTATGGCAACTTATATGAGTATGTTAGATACTGTATTGTATACATATACAGTTACAAGTAACAGAAAATTAAGTAATTGGTCATGTGCAAAATATTTGTGCTGTTATGTTAAATTTAGTTGGTAAGTTACCTGTAATTCTAGGACACTGTTAGCCCATATTTGGCAGGCTCATGAGGTGCAGCTTGTCACATTGTTTTCAAGCTTTGGCAGAAATATTTACCAAACATATATCTGTAAGTTGGAAGTTGAAAATCACTGTTACCATGGTAATTTTTAAAAAATTATGGCCTGCTTATTGTCGCGTATGACTCTGCACACCAAATTGTAACTTTTTCAGTGTGGAGGGCTTGTTTATGAGGACTGGATTATTTCCCAACAAGTATAATAATTGCACGTAAAAAGTTGTATTTATAACCCACTGCAGTAGTGTCCAACAGCTAGGTCTTCAGCTCTCATATGAATGGAGAGGCATTAGAACGTGATTTGGCATATAGTTTTCACTACTATGTGGTTCTTCTGTCGACTCACTGTCATCACCAGGAGCTTTGCCTCGCACTCCGCACTATCCTTCCACTGGTGACATTACTGTGACTGCAGTTAAGGAAGGTGTTAATTATGGCAGGGAAAACCGGGAAAAGTCAGGGAATTTAAGACGTCTGGAGAAGTCAGGGAATGGTCAGGGAATTCTCTAAAAAAATACCTGGAATTTCAAAATTTAGTAAACGAACATTTCCGCAATCACAATGTACCATTTTCTTGGTACATATACCAATTTTTAAGTTCCATAATATCTTTTCGTACCAATATTGTAGTTGTGTGGAACAGAGGATTTGATGCGTGGTACCATTTTTTCGTCTCAAATACAATTTTTTTGGCATTTTGTACCAGAATTTTTAGTGGTTCCCACCAGTGTTGCCAGACCAATGGTTTCCCTGACAATGTGTTGTGATATTTTCAAGTTTCCACAGTGGTAAATATTACTCCCTTGTGCACGGTCTTAGAATGGCCGTGCTCTCGTGGTGTTTCTTGCGTATAATTTGCAAAATGCCGTAAATTTTAATGAATTTTTAGTAAAAAAAAAGTGAGTTTTATACAGTTGTAGTGTTTTCCTCCAAGAGTTCGTAGTGTAAATTGAAGGCGTGGACTTGCCAACATCGGATTCACAGTTCGCTTTTGTTCTTACCATGCGGCATGCTGATACGTTCGTAAAGCCCTCTACACAATTACGTGTTGCAGCGCGACGCAATATAACATGACTTCACACCAAACGAGCCAATCACAGTTACATCGCTCGCGATGCACGGCATCTCACCAAGCGACGAGGCTGACTTGCCACTCGGGCGATATCGCTGATGACGTCAGAGACAACAGCCAATCAGAAGCAAGACTGCGAAAAATAATAATATAAATAATAAAATAAAATAACTATTGTGAATTTGTAAACAAGAGAAAAATAATAACAAGAGGGAAGGAATGAAGTATGGAATATTGAATTAGACACACATATTATATATTTCTACCTGCCTCACAGTAACATTACCTGACATCCCACCACATATTTTGCTCATATATATTTTATAAATGTGATTATGAAAATTCACTAGGGTAGTGTTCAAGTTTAAAGTGTTCGAAATTCAACCTGAGTGAAACTAGCCCGTGTTCAGAAATTCAACTATGACCTCTCGGTCAACTACTGAACTAATAGTATATTTAAATATAAATAAATAACAGTGTAAATAATGAACTGTGGCTGTAGAATTTGGGAAAATATTTATCACATAGAAAATATAAATAAATAAATCTAATCTAATCGACTAAATCTGCTCACATAATTTAAATAATGTACCCTACTCCTGCATTGTGGTTCATATGTCTTCACACAGATGGCAGGCCGCGCCAACTTTTCTTCCGCGAGCTATATCGCCTCGCATCGCGGCGCGTCATTGCAAAAAGCACTGCATGCGATGCTTTGCGATTTCGTTGGCTTTTGCTTCGTTGTGTCACCACATCACGTCGTGTAATTGTGTAGAGGGCTTTAATCATTGTCGGTTGTTTATTGTTTACTTAGCGTGGCGCAAATATTTTTCTATGGTTCGTGCGAGTATTAATTTCTTCTGAACATGTCTGAAGTTAGTGAATTTACATTTAAATTGTATTTTATCTACCGTACCGCATAATGGAGGAATACTCCTGAACTTTTTTGCTCGTGCAATGACAAAGGTGTGATAAATGGTTACAGCATAACGTGATCTCGTGTGTGTTTATGAAAATGATTAAGTGCATTAGAAATATATGGAAATGTATATTCAATGAGAGTTATTTCCACATTGTATTTAATTTATGAAAAACAGTCAGGACTGGAAGAAACAGACTGCGTTGGTTAACCGATTCTACTACTACTATGAAATGAATCGCGAAGATCCTGGTGATAACTCTGCAAGGTGCAATTCTTGCAATGTTAATTTTTCTTTAAGCAACATGGTTCGGCGTTCCATTATGAGCCGCATTGAAGGCAGAAAACCCTAAGCAGGCTGGGAGTTTAAACTGTGAAGGTAGGCCTAGATGCTTTTTTCAAATCTGTACCATGTGAAATAAAAATGTTTCCAGATTAGTGTCACAGCAAAGAAACTTTAGATACAGTGAGATAAGATAGGTTTTTACATTACATTTGGTTTTGCGTCATATTTCATGGATGAAATGAGTTAGGCCTAATTACTAAAGGGGAAGAAAGTTGTAGTTTGTTTCGACGAATCATTGAACAAAGTTTCTCAAAAACAACAGATGCACATTACAGTATGTTTTTGGGATTTAAAGAGCGATGGTGTAGTGACCAGGTATTACACAACTGTTTTTAGGCCACTTATTAAATGCTTTTAATTCTGGTATCGAGAGCTTTTCTCTCCATAACTTCACAACCACAGCATTTTAAAAGTGGAATGTATATTGACATAAGTGAAAATTGTTGTATTTGAATATTCCTAGGACTGTATTGCTTTGTAAACAGACCCGTATTAAATCTCTGCGAGGCCCCTGGCATTATCCAGAGAAAAAGCCCCTTTTGCTGGAGTGCACTTAACTCAAATTTAAGTGGGGGGTCCGGTGGCCCTCCCTCAGTAAAATTGTATTATAAGTTGCAAAACGATGCTATTTTAGTTTTTTAAACCAAAATTTTGAAAAAACAGTTGGAATAATTTGTAATATTTTCTACTGGACTTGATCTTTACACTAACACATAATACATTGTATTATGTTTACTTAGTTTTGTTTCCTGTAACACAAAAAAAACAATTCCAAAGTTTTTTCAATGAAAATCAATTTTTTACTCTGCAAATCTTACATTATAAAGTTAACATAACTGTTATTAAAATTTTGATAACATCAATACACGCTGTGGTAAATAGGCCTGTAATAGTTTTTAAATGATGCGAGCTGCGACAGATTAATTTTTCTGAGGTTAAATTGAAATCAGTAAATAATAATATAACTCGAATTAGCATACTAAAAGTCGGTAAAATCATGTTCTAGAAACAAAATTTAGTTTAAATTAGGCTACTACTGAATAATGAAATATAATAAATTTTTTTATTTCAATAATGGAAAAAGGGTTAATAAAAAAACTTTTTCAAAATCAAATGCACTTAATGTCTATCAACATTGGTTACACTACGTAAAAATTGTAGAATGTAAATCACATACCGGTAGGATTCTTTCTACTTTTTTTAGGCAAAGTCTTTGATGACTCTCACTAAAGTCTAGTGCTCTAAGTATATCACATTTGATACAGAGAATGCTCAAACTGTTCAATTGTTCCTGTTGCATAGCACTTCTTTTAAGATTTCTACTATCTTCTGTTTAGAAAATGATCGTTCACCCGAAGTATTCGATACCATCATTGATAAAAACTTTCTCAGAGAAATTTCCACATTCGGAAATGCTGGCAGCATACCGTTTTCAGATACAGATGGTGATAGATAGCTTGTAAATTCAACTTCTTTAAGGGAGTAGATCGACACCCAACATCCTCACCTTCCAAATTTTATTCACACATTGAAATATTATTTTCCCTTTATGTTTCACCAGCATTTGCACAATCTGAACCGTTGTAAAGGTGTACAAACTGCAAATTTTCTTTATTTTCTGCAAGATAAATGTTAAAGTGTAGGCATTCATTAGCAAGCTCCGACTTGCTTATGTCTGGTTTGTATACAGAAGCGAAATCTTCACAAAATATTTTCAATTGGTCTTCTTGAATATCAATCAAAACCTCCAGGTAAGTGACAACTCTAAGTCTATCTCTCCCTTTGAAAATAGTATCCGAGTTTCTGCTGTCGTCGAAAAATTGAAATTCAAGCGAAGTGTCTATTAGTTCTGTTTTCTGACTTTTTGCTATTAGTATTTTCATTTGATGCCAAAGTGTAACTTTCGTAACTGTCTAAACTGCCTCTTTTCGGCTAAACATGTGATTTTAAATATTCGAGAACTTTAACAGCTACTGTCAGAGTAAGAGTAGGTTTTTGCAGGACATTTTTGACCTTGTTGATTCTTCCCAAGAAATCATTCCGAAAGTGAGTGAGGAACACTGTCTGAAATCTTTCCATGCATTTCTTCAAACCCGCAGCATTTAATTTTGTATCAGCAGACTGTTCAGTATCATTTCTAATCGCATCCAATACTGACTCAAATCACTTGATATATTTCGCTCATTGCTAAAACAGCATCTGCCCTAGCTGACCATCTAGTGTTGGAGTGGTTTTAACTTTTTACTAGAATCAGTTACTGCGGATAACAAAATGTCCAGTTTGCTAGTTGATGCTGAAAAGAAGTTGTACAAGGATTGAATGAAGTCAGAAAATATTGTAGCCGTTTGGTTGGCGTCGTGTAAATCCAGCTATACCTAAATTTCTCATGCTAATTCCAGAGACAGAAATTGCTTACCATTACCATACATGCATTTTACAATACGACAATTTTTTCTAGTAACAACAAAGAAAACAAACTTTCGCTTACTCTCATAGCACAGACTCTACTCAGTAGATCGATTTCTTGATAGGTAATATACATACATTGCTTAAAGAGCTGCCAACAGAGTACGCACAGTGCACCTTCATTCGACAGCTAACTTCTTGACTCAATTTCTGTAGATTGGTTTGCTAGTTTGTAATGTATGAATTATTAAAAGGGAGAATATGTCCATAAGATATAATAATGTATAATTTAACCGTTTTTTTACTCTTCGAGCCAAAACAGGAATTAATATTTTATTGTTGATTGCATGTTGTCACACATAACAATACATTTCTAGGTTTTCTCTGGTGTTTATATGAGGCCCCTTGTCAGGCGAGGCCCCCGGCGGCGGCCGGGCGTGCCTATATGTTAATCCGACACTGTTTGTAAATATCACTACTCATCGTGTACTGGCCAAACTATTGATTTTAGATGTATAATTTGTTATGAAAAATGTTTCTACAGATGTTATAAGTAGTCTTACGTAACATTTTTGTTAGGTTAGGTTAAGTTAAAGTTTAGTTAGGTTATGTTAGTTTAAGTTAAATTTAGTTACAAACATTAAATTAGGTCAGGTTAGGTTCACTAACCTAAATTAGGCAGCGTAACAAAAAATTTTACGTAAGGCTTTTAGGGACATTAGAAGTAGTCCTACATAAAAAATGTTTTCCTAACCATACAACCTGACTTAATCTAACCTAACAAAAAAGTTTTTTTACATAGCACTACTTATAACTTTCCTAAAAACATTTTTCTTAAATAAACTATATGTCTAAAATCAATAGTTTGGCCGGTACACGATGAGTAGCAATTCTTAACATTTACCCGAAAAAAATTTTGTCCTGATTATACAACCTGGTTAATTTTATTGATATTTTGTTGGTCAGGGAAATAAGAGCAGCTGACCTGGAAAAGTCAGGGTATTTTTTTTACAGGTTTTGCTAGCCATCCTGTATTGCTTCTTTCAGACATTCTCCCATGAGAACATTTGTTTGCTTTGCCCTCGACTGTTTGAAGGATAGCATGATACTAGTAGGGATAGTCTGTCGAGGCTCTGGTCTGCCCAGCACGATGTTTGTTCATGTTTGAGAGCGGCAGTGGTTCTATCCTGGCAAGTTGTTCTCTGAAAGGTCCAAACTACAGACTTGTCATCATCAGGGTGTACGGATATTCCAACTTGGTTGAAATGCATTAACGATAGTTACAGGCATATAAGATGAAATGCAGTAAGGTCATTGAAGTCAGATAATAGATGTTCACACATTGACTCATAAAAATATTCAAGACAAAAAGTTTTAGTTACACACTAAATTTTATGTTGTTTTACTAAAAATTTTGTGCTGTAGAAGGAGAGTTAAAATTTTATTAATAGGACTGAACGTTGTTTCTCGTATTTCTTTATTTCATTTCCAGGGCAAGGTTCAGTTTCTATCAAATAAGCACGTATAATTTTCTACTCTGTTTAAATTTAATTGTAAGGTTATCATTTTCAGCAATTAAATTAACATTTTCTTCTTTTATGACATACTATGTTAATATTACTTTCTATATAGTACCTTTATCCGGCAATATTTCATATCTAGAGTGCAATATGTAAAAATAGTGTTCATATGAATCTATATACATTACCAACTTTTTATGTTATGGACATTTGTTCACATTTAAAACCACAGAGCATTGTCAATTTTTCTCAAGACTTGTCACATTTTTCCTTTTTTGTTCAGAATGTTTGTTTGGTTTGATATTAGGCCTAATCAAAGCGTGACTGCTGGCATCTAGCTAGGTTTTTTCATAGTTGTGGGGATGTAACACTGGCAACATAGGTTATCCTGAGCCTGACATTGAACTGCCATTTCAAGGTCCCTTCACAGTCAGATATAAAGTTACAAAATGCTAAATTATTTATTTGTTGTTTGTATACGTTTGGCATTTAAGTTGTGATTGATGAGTCGAAATGAACTTGGTATAAATGCCAACTTGTCGCCAAGTGCAGTAATGACTGCTGCTACCTCTGAACTTATGATCTAGGCATGTGAAACTTTTTAACTTGAAGCCAGTGATCATGCAAAGTTGGAAGAGTTTGTGATTGCAGTCAAAGAAATTTTACAGGGAAAAAGACATCAAAATTTTCTGGCAAACTATTTTTCATTGTGCATATTCTCCTCTGAAGGCAAAAATAAGGTTTCTAGACATGATAATAGAATCTTTTAATGACCTTGTATCAACAGAAAGCCTAAGAGGCTTTTCCATCACATGAAACAGCCATATTAGATTGAGGGTCAGAACTAAATATACATTATAATATTTTGAATTGTGATATGAATAGGAAAAGAAATGAAACACAAACTTTTTGTCATAAAGTGATTATCAGTATCATATTTCTTTTTGGTCCATATTTTGGTCAAGTTTTTTATTTATTGAAAATTGTCTTTAGTTCCTAAAGTTGATTTCAAAAACGGATTATGAGCCCTGAGATATGGGTGGGATGGCAGACATGCCAGTACACATTCATTAAGACATGCTGGTTGAAAATATGTGAATTTTGTATGTATTTTGTATGTATAGTATAAGTGCTTGGTTATTTCTTATAATTTTATTGTATGCACTTGTTTAATAATATTATTAATTTTTCTAGACTCTTCTGCACAATATGCTGCACCAAAAGATGCCATATCCATTAGTCAAGAAATGGAAGAAATTAGTTAATTCTGAAGGTATTAGAGATTATTGTGAATACGCTCAAGTATCAGTACAATAGATTATTGTGGTTTATTTTTTTTTAATTACTGTATAAATACTCTCTTATATGTACTTTATTTCTTGCAGGAAGATGTTTTGTACATATCCTGTCATGTTTACTTCTCATGTGGCGGATGTTTGTTCAAAGGTTTGAAAAGATGACGGCTTCAGAACTGGGAATTACGTCATTCTGAATACACACGGTATAGGTCTCAAGTTAGGATATAATGTTTACATTATATAATTTCTGAAGTTATTTTTTAGTCAGTCTTCAAATTTCTTACTTGACCTACCTCATACACTGTATTTAAGCAATTCTTCTTCTTCTTATTATTATTATTATTATTATTACTAAAGGATTTTATCTTAAACTATATTTTGCGTTCAATGCTTAGCTGTGATCATAAGTCATTAACCACACAGGGAATAACAGACCTGAAGAAATATTTTATATTTACACCAGTGTGTTAGTAAATTTTATAGCATGATGATACTTAATGTTTTTTTTTTAGTACAGTTTTTAGTAATGTTTGTGTCAGGTAATTTATGCAAATGGGCCATTTGAAATGGCATGTGATTACTTTTCATGTTCATGATGGCAGAATCACAATAGCGTGACAGATCGACTCGACCTGTGCGTTACGAAAAACAACAGATATCCATTAATCAGCACTGAGGTTTCTCTGTCTGCTCGACAAAAATGGCAGACACTACGAGAATCCTGAATAGAAGTTATATCTATTTTATTCAAGATGGAATTTAATCTTGTGCTCAAATGTTGGTGAAACTGGTGAATATGGTAGTGAATTGTGATTATTATAAACTAGTTTTTTTGTTGGTTGTTGTAAGCAAATCATAACCTCTTTAAGCAAACTTGTAATTGTGCTTTTATTTCCACATTTCAGAATGCCAGTGGGTATTTGAAATTTATTACAAACAAACTGTTCAAAACTGAAATACTGTAGACATCAGTGGCTGTCAAACTAGTAGTTACTGTATGTAGTGACACTAAACTATTTACATATAGTCATTTTTTAGTAGTTGTCACGTGGCAGCCGAACTTTTGCAATAATGAGAGTTTCAGTGTTGTGTGAGCCCTTTCTGTCGCTTCTGTCGCACCATTGTGATTCTCGCATCAGAGAGCTTGAAATAGGTAGGTCAGTGAAAAAGCTTCATGCTTGGTTGTTGAACAATGACTGATTAATGATTGAACTTGCCATTATGCAGGCAGAGAGCTATACTACGTATGTGCTTTATTTAGTTGCTAAATATTGTACCTGCTTGCTAATGGCAAAAAAAAATCTTCGAATCTGTTTGCTAATGTTAGTTTTTACATATGTCAGTAATGTGAATTATTTTTAATGTGAATCAGCTTAGTATTTCTTTTTTCTGGGAAATAGAGAACATTGATCTAGGAGCCATTAATTATGTACTTACGAATGATATCACTTGTGATTTATTTCATCAAAACATAATACGTAATGACATTAGTATTCGCTGTATCAGCGATCATTTTGTGCTGCAGTGCTTCTGTAGTCACAAGTTTATTTATTTTAAACCATCTTTATCTTTATAATAGTAAAACCCTCTTAAGAAGTTCCCAAGTAAGATGTTTTGTGCTTAAGTTTGAGTAATTTTTACAATGCTTATGATTACAATAATAATTAAACCATTTAAAGTAGTTTTACTGGTTAACACATTAAAATTTTTCAGTCCCTTCACAAACTTCTGAATAGGGGTTTACTGTATTTTACTTAACATCAAGTACTTAATGTATCCTAATTACTCCCTGCTGTTCATATGACTTGTAAATGTGATGAATTTCATAAAATACAGTCATAATGTTATAAATGTCATAAAATACTTGGATGTTCTTAATTAAAAGTACTGTATTACAGTCACAGATGTTCTTTAGATGCATTGTACATTTTTTCCATGTGATTGTTATATTTTAGTCAAGTTTGTTATAAATAATATTTGCCAATTATTTATTGTGCAGCGTTAATTTTTTTTTTATTTAGTTTGATAAATTAATTTTTATAAATTGAATTTTGTATTGTAATTTGTTACTCGTACATTTAATATGAGATATTTTCAGTTTGAAATTTAAGAAGATGTTGTCTAAGAAATGTTTTTAATATTTTTACTCTGTTATGTATCTGTATTTTTTTTTATTTCTGATGATTGCTCAAGTGGCTCTGTAGGTTAATGGTTGTCTCAATGACAAGAGTATCAACTACAGAAGGCATAAAGCTGAGTGTATGATTTTGTTGATGATGCAGCACTGTAACAAACAGGACATTTAACTTCAGATTTGAACAAGTCAAACAAAAGTATGTTAATGTTGGTGATTTGAAGGACAGAAAAAGTGTTTAAGTCCGTGTATAATGTCGGATTGTATTGTTAAATATTGCAACGTTTTATAAAACTGCAGTTTAGAAAGTTTCTTCTTCTTCTTCTTTCGCTCTCTCTCTCTCTCTCTCTCTCTCTCTCTCTCTTCGTAATCAGAATGTGGAAGTTGTTGTTATGATCTTGGGCACATCAAACTTGCGATATTTTTGTCACACAGTGTATGAAGATGTGTTTTTCTCAGAAACGTTTTGGAGATGAAGCTGTCACAAATAAAGAAACAAACACTAAATTGCTAATTTAGCCTTTTAGTGTGTAGAGTTTTTGGTATTTAAACAAAAATAATAGTGTTGATACAGGTTGTATAGGACCACGTACAGTGTAATTGCACATCGACATCTGACAGTAATACGAAATAAATAACTGCTATAGAAAAATTACACTTATAAATAAAATTACCAGTAAACAGAATTTTCCTTGGTATGCTCAGTGTTTAATGATGCCGTCACACACATTGAGGGTTAACAAGTTTACCATAACATAAAACTGTTACGTTTTACACATACAGAACCATAGTAATAATTATATAATAATTTATTTCAGGAAGATATTAATCTATTTTGCCAAAATTCAAATGTACCACAAAAATGATGTATCGAGACAGTTGCGGTGGCCAAATGGTCAGACCATTCACCTCCCATCAAGGCGATCCGAATTTGATTCTGATGGGGTCCGTCCCAGATTTTGCATGTGGTAACCATGCCAAACGATGCCATTGGTAGGCACATTTTCTCGGGGTCTCCCATTTCCCCTGCCCTTTTATTCCGGCACCGCTCCATACCTCATTGCACCCCTCACCAACGTTTGAAACCTTGATGTAAACCGCTGAACATAATCGTGTCGCGTTGGTGTTATCTCAATCGAAATAACTCTGGCTCCACTACTAAAGCAGTGTTGAAACAGACTGTCCAGCCGTGCCCTTGCGAGCTGGGTCTATTATGATGAACTGAACAGCAAATCTGTTGGAGGTAGGCCAACTCAAATTCTTCTGTTTGCCACGACTAGCTCTATCGTTATTTAGTATTGTTCCACGGATACAGAGTTATTTCACTTACTTATTAAGATGAAAGATGTGATCTCTGCGTCAGTTTTTATTTCCAGTAGTTCACAATTTCTCGTACAAAACAAACAATAAATCCAGCAGTCACTAGTGTATTGGAGAGAAAAAGTATTGTTGGTAATAAAACAACAATACACTGATTAGTTCTGTAAGGAAATATCAAAATTCAGCACACAGATTATTCTTGCGGCCTACACTTACGAAGGGAAATGCCTGACATTTCACACCCAATGATGAAAAAAAAATTTCGGAGTACAAAGATTGAGTCCAAAATTTCACCAAATATTAAAAGTTAAAAAGATTTATGAAGATACATGAGGCTATAGTACTGCTCACGCCCACATTCTATTCACTCATACGTGATCTTCAGGCTGCAGCCAACCCGCATGACCACTCTTGGCCACGGTGCGATGTTTTCTCGTGCTTAGCAATAGTTTGTTCACCTAACCCTGTCACCACTACTGCACGTTACTCAGCTAGTCAATCACAGTCTTGGCCCTTCGCTTATTGTCCAATAAGGTTTTCAAGTTCTTCTTGCAGGCCCACACCATTCACCAACACTAACTCACAACTACAATATCTGCCAATGGTTGTCTAGGCTCCAAAACACTTCCAAATACGACACAGAACAAACAAAATAATATACGCTAGACCTTCGATTTAATGAACGCTGACGGTTCCTTTTTATGACATTCGTAAAATCGCTACCTTTGTAAAATCGATTGAGGCCAATTTTGCCGCTCTCCCCTCCTCCCTTTTCCAAATTTTAAATATAGGGAATTGCTGGCCCTTCACACTCTATTTATTCCTAGATGGCTTTTGTATTCTGCCCCACGGTAATTCTGATGATGGTCAAAGGCGTCAGCAGCGACCCTAGGATCCCTGGGTGCACCACAAAATAACAATTACGGTTGCTGCAATGGTAGTGCGTGTACAAAGTCGACCTGTGTCAGTGTGGGACTCGGCCTATCTAGGAGTGAGTGCTGGTGTGGTAAGGGCTGTGGAGGCTGTTGGTAATGTGCCGGCTGTAGACACAGATTGGCGGGACACATCCCACGCGTGGCAAGACAAAGGATTGAAAGCCTGGTTGTACAGTCAGAGACATAAACTGGAAAGTGTTGCAACCCACTCAGACGTATGACTTAATCTATTTAATACTGTAGTTTTATCTGCGATGGGCCGAATCGCATTTGATTGCTTAAGTTGTATGATACAGAGTGTGACCGATCGTTTGGTGTAGTTTGTGGCTGTATGTTTAAACCCCCCGCTGGTTGAGGTGTCTATGGTTGGGAACGGTAGTCGCATGTTTGGACGTGACGTCACGCATGTGCGACATCTCGCATGTTCTTACCACGTCGTAGCACTGTTGTCTTGTAACGAAGGGTTTGTAATTTGGCAATTTGTGACTCCTCTTTATGTTTAATACATGCCATAATAATTTTTTAATAGTATTTGCAACCCTTAACTTGGTAACCAGTGCCGTTCACAGTAATACGATAAATTTTCCGCTTTGTTTGGCAAGATGGTAACCCTGGGGCGCTTAAGGCATAGACCCTGGAGGAAGAGCTGGACCAGTTTCTTCCTTCTTAGCATGATGTCAGCAGGTGCGTGTGGACGTTGGCCGGCAAGTTGCCGGAGTACCACCTGATGCGCTTTCGTATAAGTGTTTAGCCCAGGGGTGTGGGGGGGGGGGGGCTAGTGGAGTTCAGGAGGGCCCATCGCATTGATGTATGATCTAGTTAAAGTGTAAACCATGAGTATGTATTTCTCTCGCATGTTGCTATCAGCAAATGAAGTTTAATAAAGTTGGAACTCTAGATTTCTTTAATCGAGTTTGGAATAGTTAACTATTCCTCCAGCATATCATAAGTGTCTCCTTTCTGTCTTTCGAAGCGTATCCCCCCCCCTCCCCCTGATGAGCTGAGCTAAGAGACGAGTGCTGCGATGAGACGTTGAAGGTGTTGGGGCTGAGCTAGCAACGAGGGTAAACATTTAGTGGTCGGGATCAGAGCCACCACATAAAATTGAATTTTTTCTACAAAGTGTGTCCAATGGGGTTCAGATTTTTGTAGCGTTTTGTGGGAAAGTAAGACAAGTTAACATTAAAATATAAATTTATATTACTAAGCAGACATCTTCCAAATAAAAGGGTACCTCTGAACAGTAAATATGACCGACCCATGAAAAAAAAAACACAGAGCACCGGGTGTCTTCTTGCGAATATATAATCTGACATCCGTATTGTTTCACACGAAAATGGCAAATATTAAGTTAAGTTTGTATTTATATCAATAGACAGACATCTTCCAATTAATATCACACCTACAAACGATTGATATGACCAATCCCTGTCACAAAAATATAATACACCAAGCACGGATGTCTTCTTGTGATCGTGTAGACTTGATTTTGTAACATTTTGTGGAAAAATAAACCTTAAACTTTTATCAAAAGAAACCTAAATTAGTGACGCATGCAACATTTTTTCTTTTTGAGACTGTGACTATCCTTTGCAACACCAATAGAATGAATCAAAAAAATCAAGTGGAGTTTGAAGACAGCCTTCGTGTTGTACTGTGTTCGGTACTTGTGCCCTTTTAACGAGGACTTGCCCAGGTATTGTGTGTGTGGGCGGCAAGAGTCAAGTTAATGCATAAACAGCGCTGGCAACTAGTCCAAACTTAGTCAATTCTGCCGTTCTTGCCCGTTGCCTAGTCGTGTTTACTTTCAAGCCGCTTACCCTGCTGGTGTGTAGTACTGATAACGTGTTTTTTTTTCCCTTCTTTTTTCTCGTGCCTTCACTTCGTTTGGCAGTGACACACACACACACACACACACACACTTCCGCCGTGGTGCAATACTCTACGTTGACAAAGGTAAACGGGCTTTAATCTCCGGCATCACTGAGAAATTCCATGAAGTCTGTGATTTGACCACAATGTCGGCACCGTAAATAATACAGCCTTGAGGAGATTGCAACACTTTTTTTTTACAATTTCTCTCCTCGCAAAGCATAGTAAATAATTCACCATGTAACCTTAATTTTTTCTTATCACACTCTACGCTGTTCATCTCATCAAAATTGTACACTGGCCAGTAAACTTAGTCTATACTGCTCACGCAAACCACTCGCCACTCGTTTCTATTTCAGGTTACCGTCTCGCTTTACCTTGTTCCGAGTTATCACTCAGATTCTTAGTACTCACATTAACCACTCGTTTCTCTTTCCGATTGAGATATCACTTTACCAGGTTTTGAGTTCTCACTCTCATTCCGAGTACTCACATAAATCACTTGCTTCTCTTTCCGGTTATGATGAGCTCTGTCTATGCTAGGCAATGCCACTCGCAGTGTCACGCTATCATCTCGCATTGCTTAATAGCATTAATGCTCATTGAAAAACGGTTTCGTCTGTCCAATACTTTGACAATTTATTTTTTCTTATTGGAGACAAAAAATCATTTGCATAAAAGTAATGTCCAGGAAAGGTAATCAAACTGTGACAAATTCGGTCGTTTTAAAATATAAAAATTAATCAATCAGGCGTTTGACAGAAAATTTTGGTTGTTTTAATGATTTTTATTTGTACATGATATGGTTTGTTTTGTAGACGTACATTGTAACAATTTTTACTGTGATGAAATTTTTTAAAATTTCATAGTGTTTTTAATTGTATGTCAAGTTCCAAAATTGCATACATAAAATAGTTTTGTTTTTTAAAGGAAAACCAACTTCCTGAATTGAAATAATTCGCACCGAATAAGTACGTTATAGGCTACAAGGTCTCCTATAAACACATTAAAAAATATTTATGTTAAAAATTGCTAAGATTAAAATTTAAATAATCCAAAAATCGCAATATACTTATATATACACACACTAGCTGTCCCTTTGCGGCTTCACCTGCGTGTACTATAGAAAAAGAGTAACTAACTTTTAATTACGTATTAATTGATGGTGTTACTATATTCTCTGTATATCTTTGATTGCGAAATACTTTAAATTGGTTTGTACATGTTATTACGCGCGCGAACATTAAAGAAAAGAGCATTTTGATTTCTTGTCTCCAAAAAATTATTTCTCAAATGTTCACCCTCTTAAATTTTGATTTTCGATAAACCCTAAAATAACTTTTTAGATATTTGCTTACACAACTTTTTGAATCACAGAGCATATTGATGGCTTGATTTTAAAGCAAAAACCACCTCGACATCTCAAGTGATTTGGGAGACACTGGTGATTAATTGAAAACACGTTAAATCTTTTTACCGGCTTTCAAGGACAAATTTTTAAAAATCCTAAAATTGCTTTTTAGACATTTACACGGGCACTATTCTGATGCAAAGATCACCTCGATATCTTAAGTGGTTTAAGAGAAATAGAGGATTTATTGAAAAGACGTATAATGGCTTTTCATCCCCTTAATTTCTGAATTTCGAAAAATTGAAAAATTATTAAATAACAATTTGCTTTGGCAATGTTTTGAAGTAAAAATATTAACAATATAACATCAGGTTAGAGAGTTATCGAGAATTTCGCAAAAATGCATTTTACCCCTTTTAACCCATTATTTGATTTATTAGCATCCTTTTTTACACATGTGTTCAGATTTGTGAAATTGGGAGTTTGTACATGTTTAACAATGTAGGAAATTTACATAAGTTTGCAACATTCAATTGGTAGACAAACACAATGTGAGGTTATAGCCAAAACAATAAAATTACAATTACAATACTTGACCGTCAAAGAACTTGAAATTAAAAAATATTGAAGAGGATTACATCAGAGGAACTAAAGAAAACAGAAACTAACAAATAGCAACAATTCAAATAACTATGATTCAATTTTTGAAAAATTCTTCCTGTGTGGGTGCCTAACGCCGTGAGGGGAAGCTTCGCTGAGAATTTCACGTTTCTAGGTCCAGCGGTTTGGGCTGTGCGTTGATAAGAGCACTTAATTATATATAGACACATACGAAAATAAATAATTTATTACAGGATAATCTATCTTTTGCAATCCGACGATTTGAAATATGGAAAAAACACACAAGGCAACGGAAGAATATAACACATAAGGATTACTACTGATAAGTCTGCTGATTTGTATGTAAAATGAGCCGATCTTAGTCGCAGCCTGGAAGCTATCTGTTTTACTGACATATTGTACTACGCAAACGTGCCAAGTTGGTTTTTTGTAGTTATCTCTCTGCCGTGCGAGAGTATCTTGTGCGCTAGGTAATTGCTTACACGATCAATGTTTTTCTGGGAACAGTACTATCAATCAGTTTAAAAAAGAGGTCCCCACCGCTTACCGTAATCGAGAAGCATCGACACGTTTTACCGTTTGCATTTTGAGAAATGAGTACTCGGAAAACATATGATTAATCGATTCCTTCCTCGGAAACCGGAAACATAATCAATTATTATAGAAATTATCCGATTCTGCCCATCACTACTAAAAACTGTCGAAACTACAAAAAAAAAACATACAAGACATGATTGTCATTTTCAGTGGTTGGGTGTGAGTAGAGGTGGGGTACAAAATATCTTATTGTACACATGGTAATAGAGATTATCTTTACTGGCATTAATATAACCATGAAAGTGAGCTGATAGTAATTATGAGAAGGGGAGGGTTACAGGTTGGATGTCTGTTAGTTAGTTTTTTGCTTAGGGAGTGACGACATAGATTGACAGTTTCCGGGAAATGTTTTGTAAGTAGTTTCCCACGCTGAGTTTTAGAAGGAATAAAGGGTGGGAGGGGTTGTCATCTGCTGGTCCTGAGGCAAGCATGTAACTCTAGATGTCAAGGTCTTGTTATCTACGAAGAGTAGGCTTTCGCTTTATTATAAATAAATGAGGGGTAGACAAACTGTGTAACGTATGTAGTAGTACTCACAGGCCGAATGTTGCTCTCCGACGTGCGCTGTCACGTTTTTCAACATCTTTTAAAATTTTTTTTTTTAATTTTTACGATTTTTTGACGTTTCCAATGAGTATGTTCGTAAAATCAGGGGTCTACTGTATTCAAAAGAATTTGATGTGTCTACCACGTGGCCAAATATGGCATAGAGTGGGTACTCTTGTTCAAACAAAGCTATGCTGCCATCGCATTAAGCCGTGTGGTTATTACTGTAATTATAATTCTCTACTAATTTAAATTTAAAACATTTATGTATGTTCTGTTAGGGAGCTGGGTGTTGTTCTGCCTTTTCTCTCTCTCTCTCGACCAAGCAGACAAATGGCACTCTCCCTGTTTTGAGCAGCCACAATTTAATGTGATTCGGCTGCCGTCTCAGCTATCGTCCCTAGAGCTGAGCTGAGATGGTGTTGTTGGCTATGTGTCTGAGTGTTTCTTGCCCGAATGCTCAGCGATGAGATTACCAAGTTGTTTGGTTAAGTAAAACTGCAACCGTAACAGTGCTGACAATATTTCCAGGAAATCCTTTGAGTGAAGCAGAAATGTTCGCAAATAAAATTGAATACTTGCCGATCTTCACTTCTTTATATTTTCACAGTATGGCTTTTGCTTATAACATTATTTGTTGCAAGATACAGATTTTTTACAGTTCTTCAGCACTCGACTACTGGCTTAAAAACAATAAGAAACGAGAAAAAAAAATTAACTAAACCTTTTGGCTACACACTACCGCAAGTTCGCCACATACGTAGTCTGCATACTGGAGTTCAACTCTTTTCTGAACCGCTACTCTACCAAAAGCACAATATTCATCCCAACATACAAGTGATCTGACTACATAATGAGTACTGTAGAGGCAAAGATTTCGCAAGTTACTAGTTGCACTTTTCTGACTTACTACAGAGGTTACAATACTTCTCCACTAATACTGAATAAGAAAAGTGCCAACAAGGACAGTCTCTAGTTGCATCAGCGCCCCTTTGATTTCCCTGCGCAGCCCCACTTCATTATCGCGCCTTCATGCCTTCAGTCCTGCCCAGCCATCTTTGCAAGACTACCTTACAACCCGGTACTACTGATACACAACACGACTGCTCCCGCCGGACGACACAACAAGACTTACTCCCAACTCCCATGTCCTGTGGCGAACATGCGCTGTTGAAGCTACACGACAGTGATATACCAGGATCCAACTTCACTCAAATAATGGTCAATTGACATTTGTAATAATAGAAACTTCTTTCAACACAATTACTGGCAGTTTTAAACAGCATTTTACTACACAATAACCACGAAACATTCATTAGCTTCTTTAATTGGGGCCCTGCTGCGTCATCAAAATGTCAAATAGTCCCGCGGAGCACCACCTTTCAGTGTTCTGTTGCGCACGGCACTACCACCCATGAAGATAGACTAACGGCCTGCAGACCAAGCTGCATTCTGGCACGTCCCTGTACATGTCTCCAAGCGTCTGAACTCTGACCTGCCTGCCAGATGAATCACATCCCAGACGAGGCCAACTCATTGTCTACTTGAAATTTTCGAAATCCAAATTAAGCAAAATACAAGAAAAGTTACCTGGAAAAGTAGTTCAAAATTAAATTATCTTTAATATGAGTCCAAACACGATATAAATCAAATAAAATTAGCATGTAAATATTTACTACTTTATCTTGCCTTAGCAGTTAAATTTAAATTTTGAGTAAAATTTTAATGTTAATTTTTCTATTAGCATCCCCAATTAATATGTTGGATCCCGCAGTATAAATCCTCACATTTCATTAGCAAAAAAAAAAAAAAATGTTACAAACAGAAAAGCAATATACTGTAAGGCACTTGGCTGGGCCTACACATCCTTGTTTATTCTAAAGTTTTTTTTGTTTCTCAATGAGTCTTTAGGTTTAGTGATAAATCTATACGTGTCTCTGTAAATTAAGGGGTGAGCCTCTCCATTCCTTCCCCGGCGTCAGTATGGGCCTAATAGGACCTCGGAATGCTTTATAGTGTGTTTGGGTTTGTAACTAACAATGATAAGAGCCATGCCCATGGTGGATTGCCCGGCTTACTGGTATCAGTGCATCGAAAGTACCCATGGTGGGGGTAGTTAAAGGGACACGTGTTAGGATAGGATAAATGTATATAAATAACCTGGACTGAACAACTGTGATTGTTCAACAAGACCATGGAAAGAAGACCTAAAATAATGAACTCTAAACTGGTAATGAACCTAAGTACACTGTAATTAAATGTTAATCTAATTACGTGCAGTGGGCCGAACCATTAAGCTGTTTATTTACCTTGATTCAGGTAAATGAGAGCACCCCAGAGGGATTTAAGTGTTATGAAAGATGTTGTTTGTTAAAATTTCCTGGGAAAGGCTATTTGTAAACGTCCATTTGTATATATGTATTGTCCAGAGAGTGCAAGGAACATGGCGGCCTGAAGAAGTGCCAACTGTGGGTACAGGCCCGAACTGTGAAAATGAAACTAGTGAGAGTGTAAATGTAACTGATATTTGGGGAGTATTGCCCGTAACCTATATTTTAAGGCTGTTTGGTAATTACTGGTAAGAGTTCGCAAGCAAAACAACATGGTGTAACGCGGCCTTCTACGTATACGTTGTTATTTATATATATATTTTTTGGAGGTTATGTCCCTGTTCGGGGCGGCAGAATGTAATGGGGCTCTCCGTCGTCGCTGTTTATATATAGTTGTTGGAAGTATTGTCCCTGTTCGGGGCGGCAGAATGTAACGGGTCTGCTTGTACGTCGCCGTGTTGTTACTATAGATGGGAGGTTATGTGTTCCTGTTCGCGGCGACAGAATGTAATGGTGCTGCTTCTTCTACGTATGTTGTTTGTTTGTTTATATAGATGTTGGACCTAACTCTCCTCCGTTGCTATTACTAGTAGTTAGCAGGCAGAAAGATGGCAAAACACAGCGAGCTGATGTAGAGGCGGTGCCTATTATATTGATGCCCGGATAGCAGTGAGGTTAGTCCGAAACGGATAAAAAAAAAATATGAAGAAGAAAATTTATATCGGCATTTTTTTTTATTTAACTATTCTTTTGACGCAGTTTAACAGACACAGGCAATTACCATTGCGAGTGCTCGCCCAGAGTTAGTTGAGGTGACTTTTCTCTCTACGGGTTACGACTTGCCGCTTCCCTCCGTAGTAGTACATGGTTCGGCCCTTTATCTACCCTAATTCTGACTACGCGGCTATCAATACCTACTTCTGGTTACATTACTAGAAATAAAAAGGCAGTATGCCAAAAGAGAAACAAATAGAGACTGATTACTCCTAACGAATCCGTCCTCTAGGCTTCACAGCCCCTCTACCACATCTACCACGTCCTCTTCCTGCCGCCATGACGCCCCAACTACTCAACACTCAACCGGCCATCTCCCGGCGACCGTCCCCTAGCTCCGATGGATCACAACTCCTACTGACCGATTACAAACAAGAAAAACTTAGCCGGCCATCTCCCGGCGACCGGTCACGAGCTCCGATGAAACACAACTCCTACTGACCGATTACAAACAAGAAAAACTTAGTCGGCCATCTCCCGGCGACCGGTCACGAGCTCCGATGAAACACAACTAACTTTCCTGGGCGGACACTCGGACTTACTCGGCCGAGCGGCTGAGGGATACATCAGGATCCAACTCGCCTAAAAAGCTGGATAATTGAAGTTTATAACCTAAAAATTGTATGTAACATAGGTACTGATAAATTTACAAAGCATTTCATTCCATAATACCAGCTGAATATTCATTAGTTTATTAATTGGGGATGTGCAGCATCATCAATCTGTTGCGGATCAACACCTTCACGGAGTTTGGCGCCCGACACTACCACCCACGTTGATCGAGAAACGCCCTGCAGAGCCCCCGCATTCCAGCACGTCCATGTACGTGCCTCCAAGCGAGTGAACTCTGACCTGTCTGCCAGATAAATCCGTCCAAAGCACAGGCTAGCTCAGAGCTTATTTGAAATTTTAAAAGCCAACACTTCTCTGTACGTGCTTCCAAGCAAGAGAACTACGACTAGCCTGCCTCCTAAATCCCATTCCAGGAGAAGCAAGCTAAGAGGCTACTTGAAATTTATATAATCCAAACAAGGCAAAATATAAGAAAAGTTTGCTTAGAAAAGTTGCTAGAAATTAAATTAGCTTTAAAATGAGTCCAAACACGATATAAATCCGATAAAATTGACACGTAAAATTAAATACTTTTCTCTTGCTTTAAAGTTAAATTTAAAATTAAAAAGAAAATTTTAATGTAAATCCTCTATTCGCATCCCCAATTAATATGCTGGATCCCGCCGTATACATCCTTATAACAAATTAAGTTGGCCTACTTAATTTGTTATAAACAGAGAAAAAAATATTAAGACAAAAAAAAAATTGAAATTACTGTATGATAAGAGGCCAAGTAAATGCTTCGTGCCAGTGCACGTCACAAGCGGTTGCTCTGAAGAGTTGCGCACGTGCGTTTCCGGAAGTGGCGGGCCTGGGCGAGTTCCGGCGAATTCGCTGGTCGAGCCCGCTGAACTCCAAGAGAGGCTATCTTAGCTGGGAGGTCAAAGTGTGCGGACGTGCGTGAGGCGGCACTACGCTACCACGTGGTGAAATATATCGCCATGCATCGGCGTGGTAGGCTGAGTTTTTGCAGATGTTAAGCCATGCCTGGCTTTAATATGTGAATATTAGGGCGTTTGAATAAGCATTTATTGCTAGCATAATTTTTGTTGGTCGAGCCCACCGTGTCTATGTAACAAGCACGTTGTAAGCACTAAAATTTGGAAAAGTCAATTGAAGAAATAATTAAGCCAGACGTTTTCTATTTCTTCTAGTATTCAGAGTTAACTCGGTGTGCTGGAACCGTGAACTGCTAGCTTGTGTTAAAACCTTTTTCGAACCCATATGCCCAATATACTGAGATAAGAGCTTGTGTTCTGCCGACGAGCAGATAGTAGTCGAGGTGCTGGCGAAGGCGAGTACAGTTTGCCGCAGTACAATACAGTATTAATTAAGAGACAAAAAAATTAAATTCCTGTGTGATAAGAAACCTAGCATGCGTTACATGCCCGTGCACGTCACGGTACACACACACATATATATATATATATATATATATATATATATATAAACTCACACACAAAAGATGTGAGATTCCTTCACTGTCATCTTCGAGAATGAATTACATAAAAATTAAAAATGGTGGGATATAGGCTGCTAGGCTAACAAAGTAATATAACAGACAGAGGTACAAGTACTTACAGATGATACTTGTAAGTAGGTACACACGTATTTTTCCACGGAAACATAGTCAAGACGAGGATTCACCAGTATCAAACTGGCTTCCTTGGGCAGCAAGACATTGCACACTATTACTTCACATAAAAATTTAATTTTACAAAAATTCCTTTAAATGGGCTGATACACATCAGCCCTGCACCCACTGAAGACAGTGCTGACATTAGAGCAAATAAAAAGTTGCATATTACTAACTATGTTACGGTAAAAAACATTGTACTAGACTGTTTTTACAGGGATTTATTATATTCTGTCAAAGAGAGGAAGCACAGAGACATGTATAGGTGTTACAAACATTATAAGTGTTTACATAAATTATTTTTGTCATTCTGTTGTGTATTGGGGCATCCCCTTTGGAGAAATCCTTCAGCAGTTAAGAAAGAATTGCCAAAAAAATTCTCCATTACATCTACATGAGTAAAAAATGTTTGTTTGCAAGTTGAGAATCTTACACACCATACGGGTGGTTGGATAGATGCACCGGAACAGCTGGATTTTTGTGGCTATGAACCTCTCTGTCGACTCTGTGTCCTTTTGTCGTTCACTATAAAATTGTGCTTGACAGTCTGCTGTAGCCTCCGCGGACCCGAACCGATACCGTAGGCCATTCGCGAACTCGTCCCATGTCATTGTTGCATGTCCCCATATTCTCCACCAGTCCATTGCGGCACCTTGCAAGTTGCTAATCGCACGATCAACCCACTCCTCGTACACTACGCCGTAACGTAAACACCGTGTTTCGCACTGCTGCAAAACTGGCCCACGTCCTCGTGCATGTGTCCAGAGAAGTGGGGAAATTTCATTATGTCCCCACTCTCTTGGCAGGCTGTCGCAACAGCTCGACGCGCAGTCGTTGAGGCGTTGGAGGAGGGGTGATAGGGTGGTAGGTTTGTAGCTTGTGACGTATGACCTTGAAGCGGAGGAGGGGGCCTCGATGACACACAAGTTGTGCAAGCGAACACGCCCTCACCGAACGTGACAAGTTCCGTGGTGTGCGAACATCTGCGGTGGCGTCTTGTTCGACAAGTCACACAAGTGGCCATCTTCTTCCCTTGTCTGTCACATGTTGGCAAGTCACATACTTCTGCCTCCCTTGGCGGGCTGTGGTCGATAAGCTTCTCTACTTTCATGCTTGGGTTCCCCTTCCGGTTCTCCATGGCACATGTGCAGCACTGTTGCAGTACTTCTCCGAAAAGTAAATCAGGGATGGCTGGTAATCCACACCTAACACACTCCTTGCTGCTCATTGTGTGCAATGGTTCGATTTGTTTCTAGATCTAGCTCAGTGTATTGTTTCCTGCTGTTGCTGACGTGCGGGCTGTAACGTAGCTGGCTAAACAATGCAACTGTGGCGATCCTGTGGTGAAGTGTTGTCTTCCAGTCCATCTCTGTGTAGGTTGTACGTCAATTTACACTGCAATATTCACGCCAAAGCGTTGGGCGCCATGACGCCGTGTCCGGTAAGAGTGAGGTAGGAACGGAACTGCGTTGGAATGCTCTGTGCGCCACCTGGTTAAGCGTGTAGCTGGGAACACGAGGCTCGATGGATCGTAGTCTGTTCATGCCGGTGTGCCCCTCTCTCACCTGGCGAGTCGAAACAGCTGTGTATCGGGAAAAGCAGGGAGGACCTGGAGAAAACTACACCGTACAAGGACACTTATGGGGCACCTCACACCCCCATACCCTAGGGCCTTAAGCGAGCCAGTTCCAAATGGCAAAACAAAGCAGAACACTGGGCCGGATAGTTGCACACGTGCGTTACGTAATTCTCGCTGGACGAATCAGAGTCCCGAAGCACGCCACATCTCTAGTTCCATCCGTCGCGGCCGCTGCTTCCAGACTGCCTTCTTCATGAGCCGGTAGAAGGAGGGGGTGGCGAAGCCACGTGTCCTGCACTGGCAGATGGCCGCGTGGCTGCCGGGATGGCAGGTGTCGCACGTCGGTGTCTAGTTCGCACACGCCCTGCCGCCATCACTGATCCGCCACACACACTCAAGTACCGCACATCTGCCGTTAACATCCCGTGCACACCTGCCACCAACACACTTGGCAAACACCTGCCGCAACCAGGCGCAACTCCACCTGGCCTGTGGCCTGGTACGACAACAGTAAAAAATTAATGTACATACTCATATATCAAATTTTTTATGCCAAATTATTATAGTTTTCGAACACCTTGTGAACTACCTACAGCCGAAGTTTTCGTGCGGTCTGGCTTCAAGACATATTGGTGCGGAATGTAATACGTGTTGTTATTTGCGTCTGGCACCTCCTGTCCTGATGCCAGAAAGCAAGTCATAAATTTGTGCTAAAGATGTTTGTTCTGTGGATTGCTATTTAGTTGGCGCTCCAGGAGGCCCAGTCTCAACAACATTGGGACCCTTGATTCTCCTAGCTCTGGCTTTTTTTTTATTTAAGTATTTTTTAGGTCCCAGTGAGTCTGAGTTGACTCATTAGTAGGGACAGTACATACATAGGTACATTTCAGTGATGGCAATTCTTACTCAAATGAAATTATCACCACATACCTTCCATCAGGCCTTCTATGGTGTGACTGATGATATGACTCTTCACACTGTGCTTCCTCTGTAGTTCCACAGCTGTGACTGGCATCTCTAACTCCCAGGACTTACTTACACTATCTTACAATGATACTGTGGAAGTGCGGAGCCATGTAGCAGCAAGTGAGTGTTGAGGTCTTTTGACAGCATCCATCTTAGCCGTTGCAAGCCATCTAAAGACAGAGTAGCCAACTGTACATGCGTGATCATACAAATACGATAATTTCTAGCCATGTATAATCTACAATTCTAACGTTAGACTCTTCACCAATTGGACGGCATTAAGCAGAAAGGAACCAAACCACAGTTGACTAGAACTAAGATATTCAAAGTCAAAGTTTTCTGTATGTATCTAAGCCTTCTGTAAACTATTTTTCCCGGGCTCTTATTTTCCTTCAAATATTGTGATTTAGTACTTCTTGTTTTTCTAAGATGTACGTTGGATCTTATCCTTTTATGTGTTATGATTATCTCCAAATTGATTAATTTGTGGGTTTGTTCCTTATCAATTGTACAATCGTCAGCTTTTTCTAAATTGTGTGAGCTGCCCTCTTCTTGTTCACCTATGGACTTTTTAAGGAACGCACTATAGTGTTACTATTTCTCTCTTTCTCTGTGCCATCTGAAAGTCTGTGCTTACCCTACCTGCTTGCTGTGAAGCTGCTCTGTTCATAAAAATTACTTCAGGGAAATACCAGAGTTATGTGAAATTGCGTAATTACCGCGGCGATAAGTTTAGCACAGCTATCAATTGTGTCTGACTGCGCCAGGTGGTTTCTTATTGTGTTTTGTGCATTGTTGGTACAATTCAGCCTTCTGTGTGGTTATCAATTGGATTAGGCCTGCCCGCTTGCAGTCTGAAGATAGTGACAACGGAACAAGTACAGCCAAGAAATGTACAGCAGGTAAAGCAAAATTAAAGTAAAAGAAAATCATTGCAGTAGAATATGGTATGGTTATGCAGTGTTGACATTAATTCAGAAAAAGCTAATTTAAGGGTTTGCAATCTAACATTTCCTTTTGTGAATCATGTTCGTTAAAAACACTCAAAAAGTTGTTCTATTGAAAAGGATTTGGAGCATTTCTGGTTATACAAATTCATATTACCGTTTTTTTTTTTTTTTAACAACCAGATAGTTAACCACGTAGCGTAAATACATTAGCAGGTACCATAGCAGAGTATTACAGATCCTGAACGTTACTTAAAGCTGTGTTGTGAAGATTGCTTGCCAGTTCAGGGATTTGAGCCTAGAGGCTAGGAAGAAGTGTGGTGCGCTGTCCGAGTCCTGCTTGCTGCTTCCGCACTTCTAGGCCTCAAACACGTAATCTATACATTATGTTAAAATATGGAAAATATAGTTACTTTTCATTTTTAATGTCCATTTTAACAGAAGCCTTATAACATACTGGATAAATTTTCCCAAATAATGATGAAAGTATGCTCGTTAGTTTTGCTGATATCTTACTGTTCTTGTGCTGTGGCAGAACAAGATGCAGGAACTGATATTTAATCAGCTGCTACATAAATCGTATAATGTGCATGGCAATTGTTTGAAATATTTAAAAATTCTTTTTTTTTTTAATTATCGTAAATATTTTATTTATTTGGTTGTACGTGCCCTCAAGCACCACATGGCCTTAGTAGAGGTACATGGAGAAAAAATGGAAGAAGTCAGCGAGGCCTATGTCTAAGGAACCATCCCAGCATTCGCCTGAACTGATTTCAGAAAACCCTGGAAAACTGAAACCCGGATCCTCCCTAATACTAGGCAAGTATTTTACCAATGCTCCACCACACTCGTTTATTCCAGTGTGTTGGACTACAGTAGTGGAAATACTGTAAAAACGTGCTAAGTTATAAAATTCTATCAAATGTGGATACTTTCGGTTGCAGACGAGATATATAGTAAACACAGAGGGGCAGAAGCACTTTTGTGATGAAGGCCAATTGAACTTGTGTCCGCCATGTTTTTAATCGTCAAAACAAAGAGACGTGGCAGGGTGTTCATTAGGGATAATTACGTTTATGTACAGATAATAACAGATTCACAAATCTCAAGATGCGTCCTGTATGTGTATGTGGCATGTAAAGCATATAAATACTAGTGTCTATCGTTTAATATTTTAGGAACGAGAACAAATCGTCAATAAAAGGTGAAATCAATTGGCGAAAATGTGTAGGTGGCTTGGTAACTGGCACACAATCCAAAGATACATTTTTAAGTACCCTTGCCATACCCGCCCCTAATTTTAGAACCCCAAACTTATATAAACGAATATTCGCAATTGGTATGTTACCATGTGGCGAGATCACTCATTCATGCCTGTCTAGTCTGCCATACCCAAACCTGTCCTGAACCTTCCAACCCTCTTAAGAGTTACTAAATCATTCTGAAAAATATTCCTCTCTCATCTCACCGACCTCACAAGCGTAGACTACCTACCCAGTTTGTTCTCTTCCACTACACTTGAAAATTCCTGCTGTTATTTACTCTCCCCCATTCCCTCACTTAGTAAGACAAATTAAACCCTCCCCAACCTCCTTTTCTATTTACAAGCTTATACGTCCGGACCAGAATTTCAACTCCAACTGAAACTTCTCGCTGTTATTTACTCTCCCCCATACCCTCCCTTAGTTAGGTGGCAAATTAAACACTCCCCCCAACCTTCCTTTCTATTCACAAGCTTATTCCAAATATTGTTTTACGGTACCTATTTGCTTATACATCCTGACCACACTTTCAACTCTTCTTCGGTCCTTCAGTGTACTCCATGCCATTTCCTTCAACATTACAGATGGTCTGTAGATCCCTTCATCCTCTCTAATGTACCCCTGCCTTCTTCACCTAACATTCACCCATCTCGTAACCCTTATTTGCACCTTTACTTGTTCCCGCACCCCAATTTTCGTAATAGCATATTCCAGGTTTGGCGTAACCGTACCATCATGCAGTATGCCTTTATCCCCAAGTAATGAAATTCTGCACAGTAAATGTCATGTTTTGTTAATATTGAATTTTGTGAATTTGTGTTGGTAGTAAACTGTAAAAAGGTCGGTACCATTTATCCTGTCTCATTGCAGCTACTTATTACATAATAAAACAATCTGACTAAACTGCATAAACAAGGCCTATAATAGTTGTAATGTAATATGTATTTTATTTCTGTAGTTAGTGTGCGCAGCCATACACTGAGATAGGAATCACAATATTATTTGGACTGCAGCAATTTATTGCATATTTCATGTCGGCAAAGGTACGAATATTCTCTAATGATGCATTGATCAGGCGTAGTTGTAATGGACTCGATGTTAACTCGACAAAAAATACCCTCGCTGTGTCAAAATTCTCGTTCAACTTATATGTAGGCCTAACCACATGCATCAGCTGACAATGTTTTGACTATAGATAAAATGGCGGGCCAATTTCAAATTGGCTTCACCTAAAATCACTCAGATAACGCCTGGGGGCCAATTAAATATCGCTTTTGAGAGGTGCAGCGGAAAATTTGCACCTGCGCTGCGTTGCTTTGATTAACTACTACAGGTTAGAAAGAAAATACGTTTTCTTATGTGAGAGCTTGACGCAGAGAAAATTTCTACCACTATTTTCGCTTCAATCGCTAAGAGAAAAGATAAATAAGAAACCCAGAACCTAACCAAAAAACCCCTAAACCTAACCAAAAAAAACTCTAAACCTAGCCAAAAATCCCTAAACCTAACCGAAAAACCCTATTTATATAAACTTGGAAATTATATTATTAAAGTGAAAATAAATCTATTTCGCATTTTAAATTATCAACTAAGAGCCAGTTGTACGAACATGGACGATAAACTAGAGTAAGGTTAATTACTACAGGTTAGAAAGATCAGTGTTATTGTACAATATTTGTTATAAGTTTGGCTAAGGTTAGTTTGGCACAGGGAAAATTTATGCCACTTGAACGCTGGTATCGCTAATGCACCAAACTGACCAATCACAGAGCTTTCCTGAATTTTAGTATTTATTAACCCGAAATTAGTTTCTTTTCACTTTAAAATTAAATTAAATGGCAAGTTTATTTAAATTTAATTTTACTATGGTTTCGTATTTGTCTGGTCTCTTAGCGATCGAAGCGAAACTGGTGGCAGAAATATTCCCTGTGCCAAGCTCTCCCATAAGAAAACGCATTTTCTTTATAACCTGTAGTAGAATTAACCTTACTCCAAGTTAACACACTCGGTATAAAGCCGGCCTTACACGATGCCCAATTTCATAGCAGTTTCTATGCCCATTTTCTGGTAGCATTTCTGCTTCCGTCTGAGTGCAGTTCCAGCACCTCCACAAGGGGTTTGGTTCTGGGCATAGCAGATTTTGTACCCGAAACGTTACCCAAAAACTTAATAGAACATGTCCTATTTTTCGGGAGTTCATATTACCCAGAATTCTCTCTGGCCAATCATAGGCGCAGTGTGTGTCATGTGGTCAAGTCTTATTTTACAACAGTTAAACATGGCGTCGAAATGGTATGTAGAGCACGTGGAAATGCTAATAGAAAATTAAAATATCCGTGCTTGAGTAGCTAAAACTGCTGTAGCACATAATTTTTTTCTCCGTAGCTTTTCGCGCCGATCCATGTTGCAATGAACATAACGACCATTAAAAAATGTGGCGGTGGTGTTATGCGATTTCTGTTATCACTCTGGGTACCATGTGAATATGAGCGAGGAGCCACGCACCATTTTCTGCTATACCCACAACTCAGAATCTGCCATAAATATTTTTATGCCCATGGGTATAGCAGAAGGTAACAGGAATTTAGGCATCGTGTGAGGCCGGCTTAAGAGATGAGAAAAGTCGTAGTTCTTTAAAGTGTATGTTGGCAGCAAAATAACTAATTATCTGGTGTATTTTTTAAAAGTTATGTTTGTGACAGGTATTTATTGTCTCCTGTCTGCTGCAAGGAGTTCGTGTGCAGACTACAAGCGCATTAACAACGAGTGGATGCAAATTAGCCTTGTTGTTTATAAAAATCGTGGGGAGCTGTGGTGGATAATGTCTCAGAAACGACCCCAAGCTGCAATCTATAGTCACGAAGATGTTTATCTTCTAACAGGAATTTTCATACAACACAAACATATTTTAGAAAATAAGAAGACAGATGGTGTAGCGACAAATGAAAAGGAAAGCTACATTAATTTTTTGTAATGCAGAGAGACGTTTACAATTCCGTCTTTTGCAAACTAGCAATAAGATATTCGTATAGTTAAGAAAATATTCTGCTTATTTATTAGAATAGTGTCAAAAACATGGCTGCAGCCTGTAATCCTACGTTAGGCATATTAATTGTTTTCACTTGATATTGTAATGTGTTGGTAACATATAGGCCAACTTCCATATTTTTTTGTTGCTTCGTTTCAAATAATTCCACTGCCCCCCCAATTTTTGATCTTACGACTACAGTACTTGTGTGTTATGTTCGGTCTTATTAGGCCTACACATTTTTAGTAAACACATTGAGCATTTGTATTTTTTTGTACTGCCCCAAAGGTAGAAAATGCAGTAGTATTCTCAGCAGGCGGGGAAATTGTTTAAAGAAATATTTCCTGTAATTGCAGGTCAATGACATGACTTAACCTATATATTGATTAGGCCAATGTTGGAGTATGCAGCTGCGGTCTGGGACCCCCTATCTTGTTACTGAGGTTAAGGAGTTGGAGAAGGTGCAGTGTAGAGCGGCTAGGTGGGTGACGGGTAGGTGAAGGAAAGGAGAGGCAGGATGGTGAATTGTTTAGGCCATCGCAATGATAGAGGAGTTGGGGTGGGGAACATTGCAGAGGAGGAGAAGTGTGGAAAGACTGGTAAGGCTATACAAGGAGTATATACAGTTTTACAAAAAACAATTCAAAATATGTTACAGAAATTATTATACTAAGTAAACTACATCAGAATAAAATACAATACATAAAACTATGAGCATTGTATGAAAAATATAATAAATGATCAATACATATCACCTAATACTTAAGTACATTACAATAATTAAAAATTAAGCACGAAGGTAGCCACAATGAATCTTACCATTATTTTATAGTTCATGAGTGGATAAATTCAATGCAATCTATTATTATATGAGAAAAAATTATGTTTGACTTTGCTACATTAAGGGTTAGCTTATTTGTGATGAACCAGCAAATTCAAGACTGTGGGTTTTGTCAAACGAAATCTTATGAAAATTTCTCTGTTATCATATTCTTCAAATTAATTTAGGTCTAATAGTTCTAACTTTCCTGGCGCCTCGATAAATAATTTCCAACATTTCGTCCTCCGAATCTGTTTCCACAACAATTCTCGCCATTATAAAATTTTCATTACATTTATAGACGTGTGACTTTTTCTCTCGCTATTCTCGTATTAAAATCTATCTGACTATCCCACGACAGTATAAGATACCCAGGGTATGGTATAACATCTCCAGATAGAGCTACCTGAGTTCGTACAACACATTTTCCTCCCAGCTCGAGAATAAATTGTATCCACGGTGCCAACTCCACTTGGTACAATTGGCCCTTAATGTAACTTAAAATTCAGGAAAGCTCTGTGATTGGTCAGTTTAGTGGACTAGCGATACCAGCGCTCAAGTGGCAGAAATTTTCCCTTGCCAAACTTATAACATTGATATTTATAAGCTGTAGTAGAATTAACCTTACTTTGGTATATAATATACAAATTCGCAGGTGCAAGAGGTCACGTGATGGTGCAAAGTGCCTGAAAATCTGCGACTGGCAAATGGCTCGGCGCATTGGACAATTTTCGGGTGTGTGAAAGTGAATTAAAATAGAAGTTCGACATCTTTATCTGTATCCAGTTTTCTATGAACTTTAATTATTTACATTTTCATGTACACATTTCAGCTTTTGATAGTTACAAAGTACAGTAGAAGTACGGAAATTGAAATGTTGCCATATATTTCTGACTCCTTTAATACACATAATTAATGAATATTTTATTAACGGTATCTACCCTGATGACTTGAAAATTGCCAAGGTTATCCCTATCCATTTAAAAACGGAGATTCTGTAGTAATTGAGAACTACAGGCCTATTTCACTGTTAGGCACATTTTCAATTTTTTTAAATCTATCTTAAGTAATACAATAATAAACTACCTATCCAAAACAATTTACTAATTTTATCTCAACATGGTGTTTTTAAAGGGTAGAAGCACAGAGTCAGCTATTGGTGAGTTTGTAGAACTAGTCACTGAGTGCAGAGACAGGTCAGAGGACATGCTTGATGCATTTCTTGACCTGTCGAAAGCATTCGACACAGTCAATCACCAAATCTTGTTAGATAAACTTCATAATCTTGGTATCAGGGGATCTGTAAATAACATAGTAACTTAAAGTAATATATAACTAACAGAAGACAGCTAGTTCAAGTTAACAGAAACAATGAGTTAAATATTGTAGAATCCTTTGTGTCTGAAATTAGGGTTGTAAACGTAGGAGTCCCACAGGGCAGTGTCTTGGGACAGTTTCTTTTTGTAATAATGTTAACGAGATGAGTCTACAACTACCTAACGTGCCCATCATCTCTTAATGCAGATGATACTAACAACTAACATTTGAATCAGATCTAATAAAAGCAAAACTCTAGATTATATGGCAAACAATACTATATTAACATTAAACTCTTGGTTTTCATTTAACAAACTGTTACTCAACTTGGATAAAACTAATTGCATGTATTTCTCATCCAAACTCAGACCTCAGGTACCTGAAATCTTGGTAAATAATACCAAAGTAAAGCTTGTTAATCATACTAAATTTCTTGGTATTGTAATTGACAGTTCTTTGTCATGAAAAAACCACACACCCATAGTATAAAAAAAAAGTTAAAAACAGTATGTGCTACATGCTGAAAGCACTTGCAAGCATATCAACTCAATAGTGTCTATGGTCTGCTTACTATTCTTATGTTTATTCACATATCAGTTATGGGATAATAATATGGGGGCAAAACAAATCAAATTTACAATCAATTTTTATTATTAAAAAATATATTAGTTGTTATTTTTTAAAATGATGCGTTCTAACAGCTGTCGCAAAACCTTCGTAGCTGCCCATATTCTTACTGTACCGTGTATATATATTTTTAAAACTTTACTTTTTATTTATGAAAATAAACATAAATACTGTAAGAATGTCGATATTCACAAGCATAATACACGTGCAAATCAAAACTTTCATCTTCATGCAGTCAACAAAGTAAAAATCATTAAAAAACCTTAATAGCACTGGTATATGATTTTTTTAATAAATTGCCAGCAACTTTGAGATATTGATCATTATTCATTATTTAAATGTAAACTTTTTGAGTTTCTTGTAGAAAAATCTTTTTACAGTACTGACGAATTTTGTTCACAATTATACCAATAAAAAAATCATGTATATATGTTTTCTATTGTACTTTCTTTTGTGTTTTTGTGTGTATATAAAGTCTTGCTTGTTTAATCTTACCAATTTCTGTGTTACTTTTACTATTATACTGCATTGGCAGCACCTATTAGTAAGATATGTTTTGTTATTATGATTTTGTATTTATATTGGTACATATTTATGTATATTAGTAAACTAATTTTGACGAGTTCTATAGATTGTAAATGCTCTACAGAACAATAAATATGTATTCTATTAAATTAAAAATGGGCAACGATTTATTATCCTTTCCCCAGAATATATTTTGAGGGTATTTTTCTGTGGCACACTACAAGAAAATACAGTTGGTTTGTTGAGGTTATTTGTACCCTTAAAAACTTTGCTTAAAACTTTTATGCAAATGATAATGTAAATAAATAGCGAATATGTTTTGCAAGTACCTGTTTGACTAATTGCTTAGAACAGTGACATTACCTCTCTATTTTCCTTTATTGGATGGGGTGTTTCAACAACACATCTTTCTCGCCGACTTGTTTCCACATTACACGTGCTTAAGAGTGATTCTGTTAGGATTCACTTTATTCTATAAAAAAGGGAGGGCTATAATTTTAGTTTTAAGTCTTTCGTGAGACTTGCTGCCTACACATATCACACCCTATCTCTGTGAACATTGAACTTACAATCATCTAAACTTGGTAATTACATTTATTGCAGTATAGTTGTACGAAAGCCACTCGTATTCACTACACATTAGCAATGAATTTTTTTTAGAAATAATCAACGTATCACTATTTGATAATTTACGACTCACTGAAAGACGAATGCCACATGTATAACCCATTAGGTAGTAGGCCTACACTCGCATATAACACGCCACACAAGTTAAATTAACTTACATGAATTTCAAAACTAGGTCACTCAAATTAATACCAGTACAAATATACTTGTTGTTTTAATCTATGGTTGTTGTTGTGTACTTATTAATAAAAATGCCTCTAGATGTTATATTTGAACAGTTCATTCTTAAGCCCGTGTGCCACGATGGAAGTTTCTTCCATGGAAGCTGCTGTGGCAGTTGCTGTGGAAGGTTCTGTGGAAGGTATGGCAGAACGCTGGCCGTTTTCGTGGAGGATTTCATTTTTGGCCCGGTGCTATTTTCTGTGGAAGGAGTGCTGCAAGTTGGAAATTTTAGCCAATCAGAGGGTTGTGGTTGTCATTTGTCGGCATCATGCTGCAATTCAATTCAATTCAATTCTTTATTGTCCAGTAGACTACAGTTGTGTACAAATATGGTACAGGTAGTATAGGACTTGTCAATTTGTTAACAAAATTATATACATATATACAATACAATACACATTGCAAATGTTTTTGCATATCTGACTCTGACCAGAAACATTTTTCTTTTAGTAAAGCTGTCATTCAATTCAATTGAAATATGCCTCCAATGTTTATTTTAGTTTCTCTCAATTTGAAATTTCACCATACGGTCGGCCGAAGTTGTAAAAGTATTATGCGATAATTATGAAAAACATCTATTATGTCGTTAATGAAGTGTGTCCAGGAACTGCAAGTGCAGAAGTGAAAACGAAACTTGTTTCGATGATGACGCATTTTGTTTGCGAGAACAATCTTTTTAACGACACGTGTAAAATTCA
>PNEQ01096166.1:0-42816 GCA_003012365.1 Medauroidea extradentata
TGGTGGCCACTGATACAGATGACATGTCTTCGATCTCCGATGACATCTTCTTAACGTTTCAGTTTTACACAATAAGTACCTATAAATGAAGATGTCGATCTGCTTTCCAGCACGTCTATCGACTAACTGAGCTCCTTTTTACATAAACAGTGCTTAAATACCACCATTCATTCTATGCTAGCTACTTCGATGATTCACACGTACCAAGCTAGAACCTGGATAGCAACAATGCCGATGTCGTTAACAGCACGGGTGATACGCTGTAATCACAACATAATTCTGCTAGTCGCCGTGGTCGAATAGTCATAACAATCACCACCCCGGATTTTCACATGCATACATCGTGCCAGACGAAGCAGTTGATCGGCGGGGGTTTCTCAGAGATCTCCCGTTTTCCACCATCCTTACATTCCATCGTTGCTTCATACACATCGTTGAGCGTTGACCAAAGTCTCTCATTCACTCACTAGTCACCGTTCATCGTGAGAAGTCATCGTTTCTTCGTCAATATTATAGCACACCTACCTGTATTAGTGTAAGATTACATTTTCTTTATTGGTCGAGTTACCTTAAATCCAATTAAAATATGACGACATCAGGAATTAGCTACGTCTACGTAATCTGTTCTAACCCACATACGCGAAAAGCTAATAATCATGGAGTACAGTCGAGTATGGCTGTATCCTGCTGTAGACAAGTTGATATCGTATAACATGAACTGTTCTGCGAACGTAGGACGACTAGTCACTTTGTACGGTTACGAGAGCTTGGTTAAGCTGGTGATGGTCTGAGTCGTTTAGTTATCACTAAACATTCCATAAAAAACTCGTCTGCGCGAGTTAAGAATTTTTCGTATGTCCCTTTCGATACTCAGTACCATATACCCTGTAGTCAGTAAAACACTAAATGTACGGTACTAGTATACATTTACTGTAATTATTTCAGCCCCCGAGCACCCATATCCCTTTATTTGCTCAAAAGATTCTACCGGTCATAAACTAATCAGAGTTCGGTTTGTGCTGACCTAAAATAAGCAGGTAAAACTACTCTCAGCTCAATCTCACATGTGTTCACTAGTAAGTAACAAAGTGATAAATAAAACATTATCTCTTGTTACATTCACAACTAAATACACTTGACATACGCAACTATCCCGGTAGCTTAGTAAGAAATTTGACCTAATGGTCCTGGGTTCGAACCCCTGCCAGGACTATATTACTTTCTCATATTCGTCCAACCAGTAGACTTTTTATTTCACCAGACAAAAAAAAAGAGAAACGCAACGTTCCCCATCACTGCTTACGTAGGGGTTACTCAACATATTTGTGTAAGTAACTTTTAAATAATAAGCGGTATTAAAATATTAAATGCTTGCCATTGTTTAACGCACAAAATTAAGGAGAAAGTACCTATTGTGTTAATTCCCTCCGGTAAACTGTTTCCAAGAAAATGCGAATCAAAATGCGAAGGAGCACTGTAACCCCGCAGAGGTATGCAATGCAACGGCTTTCGGAGACATGCTAATCGCAGCACTGAATGGTCGCATTTAGTACAGTAGTGAGATTTGGCTGACGTATTGACAATTAACATGTGTTGATTGAACGATGCTGTAGAGTGACAAGTGATTTCGTTTTACTTTTACGCGAAACTGCTAAAGATATTCTCAACCCGTGTTTCTACAAAAATAACACACACTTGAAATAATAACGCTTAGACATACAGCCTTCTTATCATAATCATAATTTTGGGGCACCACACAGAAGCTATAAACCGCATTCTTTTGTTCTAACGTCAGAAAATATCACCACTCCATTTCTTAAGAACAACAAAGACACGCAAATAGCTTACGTAAGCCAAAATTATGAGGTATTTGATACTTCCTAGAAGTAAAAGTGAAAAGGCACTACTCAAAAAGGTACAGAAAAATTAATACTAGAAAAATACTACGCGCCAATTAGTACGACATGTGTAGCAAAGTCGCCTAATACCCACAGGTTTCCGCGCCTCACACGTGGGAAATTATATTCGCTGCATAAGCCTCTTAACAGCAATTTATTGAGAGAAATGATGTCGAAATGAGGTAGAAATGGAGCAGTGGCTGAATGCAAACACTCTGGCTAGCGGTAACTGCCGACACCAATCACTGTCTTAATGGTTCGATAAGAGAGATCACGTGTACAGAATAAGGAACACAGCACAAATAGGAACAATGCATTTGCACGTAATACATACATATTTATAAACATCAATACGTATATACAATAACTGTTCGACCCAATAAGAATCCAATACAGTCAGGCACGGAGATCGAGCCGGCCAATGGATACGCCATCCTCTACATATCCAGCACAACCTGCAAACGTGGTGTTAAGATCGAGGCATATTGCAGCAGAAGAGAATGTGGTGGTGCCCCATCGTGCTGAAACCATATGGAGCGGCTAACTGCCAATGGTACTTCCTACAGAAGTTCGGGCAATACATCCTACAGGAACGTTAAGTAATGGACTCCACTGAGGCGGTCAAGCAGCAAACAAGGTCCCAACAAATGATTGTTGACAATGACAGCTAACATGCTGACACTGTAGTGCACTTGGTTGTCCAAGGGTGCATGTCATAGGGATTGTGGTGCGTCCATTAGTGGCTGTTTCTCTCACTGCTGTACTAAATGTAACCATTCAGTGCTGCAATTAGCATGTCTCCGAAAGCCGTTGCATTGCCTACCTCTACGGGGTTACACTGCGCCTTCGTATTTTGATTCGCATTTTCTGGAAAACGGTTTACCGGAGAGAATTAACACAAGAGGTACTTTCTCCTTAATTTTGTGCGATAAGCAATGATATGCATTTAATATTTTAATACCTCTTATTATTTAAAAGTTACTTACACAAATATGTTGAGTAACACCTACGTAAGCAGTGAAGGGGAACGTTGCGTCAACCACATTTTCACATATTCATTTGCTCCTATTCTTAGAGCTCTATGACATTTTTGGTGGCTCCATCTCTTATACTTTCTAGTATTTTTCAAAAAATGTATTTCAAAATTTTTATTTCAAATACCTGCAGCTTCCTTAATATTCGCCAGGCAACAGTGTTGGTCAGTGCAACCCTCCTTTACTATACATAATCAATCCCGTCCCGGAGTTTGGCAAATGAATTCTGGTCCACGCTATATAAACAAATTGTTTCTTAAATAGGGGGACAAACTCCGCATACGTGTTTCTCACGAAAAACTATGACGAAAACATATTTTGCACTTTCCACCTAAACGCAATGTTAAGGGAGTAATGGACCTCTGAACATCGAATTTTAAAACAGTATTTTCCCAAAATATCGGAAACTAATTGACATACAAATACAATATTTTCAGCACTGCTTAATGCTATTGGGATCTGCAAACCAACAGCGAATGTTGGTTGATACCTTCCGCCCTTATGAAAATAGCAGGGGTGGCTACCCTATAATTGCATATAACTTTTTTACCGTCCGGAATTTCCAATATCTGAAGATGGTTTATTGAGTAATGTTACCTGTCTATCAAAAATGTCCTCTTGTTGCAGTAGTCTAGGACTCATAGTTTTCTTTCAAATCACAAATGAAGCTACAGCGATAGAGTTCCCGAAATAATGATATCGTGAGTTAGAAACATGTAAGTAACGTTGAATGTGCACCATCAACAATTCAAGGAATACAACAAAATAAACACATGAACGCACTATTGCCTATGCTGTATGCTGTGTATCTTAGATGCAAAACACAGGACTTGGAGCATTCTCAAATGACGATATGCAAAAACAACGTGGGTTTGGATGGAAACCCATCACACAAAAAGGGATAGGTAGAAACTTCACTGAAACCTTTAAAACGCAAATATCCAAATGTTGTGTTTTATTCCACAAAATGAATTTTACAGTACAAGTTTACCAGAAAGCCATCTTGTTTTGGTTTTTTTTTTTTGTAGCTTCATCTGTGATTTGAAAGAAAACTATGAGTCCTGGACTAATGCAACAAGAGGACCTTTTTTGTTAGACAGGTAACATTACTCAATAAACCATCTTCAGATATTGGAAATTCCGGACGGTAAAAAGTTATATGCAATTAGAGGGTAGCCACCCACCCCTGCTATTTTCATAAGGGCGGAAGGTATCAACCAACATTCGCTGTTGGTTTGCAGATCCCAATAGCATTAAGCAGTGCTGAAAGTATTGTATTTGTATGTCAATTAGTTTCCGATATTTTGGGAAAATACTGTTTTAAAATTCGATGTTCAGAGGTCCATTACTCTCTTAATGTTGCGTTTAGGTGAAAGGTGTAAAATATGTTTTCGTCATAGTTTTTCGTTCCAAGGAACACGCAAGCGGAGTTCGTCCCCCTATTTAAGAAACTGTGTGTATATATATCTGCTGTATTACATATGCCGTCCGATATATGATTACAATGAATTTGATTCAACTAATGCTATACAATATTCGGCAGTTCATTTTTTCAAGAATACATAATGCACGACAGTAGAGGACTATATATATTGAGTTTGGTATTTTGAGTGTACATAGAGCACAAACTTACCTTGGTGTTTATTCCTTGGCCGCACTCTATGCCTCCGTGGCTCACGGCCACAGAACCATCTCCGGCGTAGATGGACACGATGCAGTGAAGATTACCTAAAAACTCCGCGGGCCACTTCATCGGAACCAAGGAGATACCTTTCTTCATCCACCGGTTCTCCTGAAAATGCGTTCACACAATTTAAAACTCAAACTGTTTATTTATTTCGCGTATGGCTAATTCAACAATATCGTTATTTTTACAACTGCTGAGTGTAAGAAGAAGAACGATTCAAAATTTGATGTCGAGTCTGAAGATCTACTCAACTACAGACGTTGTACGGTTGAACTCTTCAGGGTTCCTCAGATATGCCCTGTGAGGGTATTATTCATTTAGATGCTGGACGGTTTCTCACAGAGCTCGAATAATCACAATGGGCAGAAAACAACTGCTTTCGATAGTGTAGGATACCGGATACACACCCACCATGGGGTGTTCTGAGCTTGTTGAATGTCCCCCCCTCACTACCTCCACATTTCGAGTTAAAGCAGACAGACCTGAGTGAAATTTGGCTGGGATTTATACGCCTACAGATATCTTGGAGATTACCTCCAGACCATATCAGTCCACTTCTGTGTGAGCTCAGAGTTCAGTTATTAGTTAGCTTAGACTGTATGCAGTAGACTTAAGGGGCCTCCCTCCCGATCTTCAAGTGAGTGTCAGCGAGCTGTGATAGTACAAGAAGAGCACACGATTCGAATTAATCATTCCTTTTTTTCTTTTATATATTTTCCTTTGTCGTTTAAGATTTTAAAAAGTTATACTTTACTTTGTTAAACTATTATTTTACTCAATTAGAGAAAGTCACTAACTAGCCAAAATTATGTTTAAGGCCATGGTATAGGCCTATATACGTGAAGTTGCATACAGGCTGATGTATTACAAGATATGGATATGCAGTAAGTTAACTTGACTACATGTGATTTCATTAATAATGAAAAAATTGAATTTGCGTATGCGTGAATTATTAAGGAATTTTCTTGTCTTAATTATGTAACATTTCAAATCGTTGCAGATTAATAATATTATATTAGTTGTAGGTTATAGACAGTAATTTTAATATTTTATCTCAAATTCATGTAGTGGCCTAGTATAAATATTGTAGTTAGGTGTAAGAGAAGGCATAGTTGCCTTAACTTGACCTTATTCCAATGAATATGTTAAACTTATATTTCTTATACTTTGTGTAAACCCCTGGAAGTATAATTCGTATCAGAAAATTTTGCAGATAAAAACGAAAATACATAGAAAACTCTTATACACGCCTACCTGGTTTGCAGAGATTCAATTGGAAATCAATGTTGTAATCAGTTTATTCTCAATGTTTTGACTGTAGGTTAACGAAATCAGATTCAAACACAAAACATTTTATGTGAAGTTTTCGGAAGAATATTTCGGGATGAGACACATTGGCAATTTTGATTTTTAATGGTTAGTGTAAAAAGTATAAAATATTAAAACGTGAAATAAAAAAAAGGAATTGAAATTTTTTCACTCACAATATTTTTGAAGTTAGTTTTACTTAAAACACTTTTTGGAAGAAGAAAATTATCATTAAAATTCATCCATCATGAATCTTATTTTAATATTGGTTATTCTTTTGAACTCCGTGGATACAAGAATATAGTTACGTTTAATCGTTTTTTAAACACTGGCAGACATTTTAGCACGAAAACAATGCTTTGAACAGGCTGGCTTCAAGTCATCCTTTGGTGTCTCTGAAGAGTGGAAGATTTCATTGGCTGTGAAACATTATTTTTGCCACAATTTTATATCTTCTAGCACCGTTAGTGTGATTGGTGTGCGCTGATGTTAGTATGCAGTTCTACTCACTAAATAATGTATTTACAAAAAAATAAAATAAAAATGAGACATTTATTTAGGCCTGCTTGGCTAGCCGTAAAGAAATTTTTAATCAAAGAAAAGAAAAACTTAAATATCACAAATTCGATTTTCTTTTTCAGTTTTCGTCGAAAGCAATTTTGTTTTCTTTGTAGCAAATGAACATAATAAATGAAGTACGTCAATGTCAAACCCATAGAAAAAATATACACGTAATTTTACCATAAATATCACTAATTAAACCATTTTAACACTAGTACAATTTATGTTGCCATTATTGTAAATTTACAGGAATTTTTTTTGTCGCGGCATGTTAGGCCTACTGTTCATTTTTAAACTAACTTTTTCTTTAAGTCAATGAAAGTTGGGTCGTGCCAAGAAATTTGTTTTAGAGTGTCACGTGGTAGACCAATAAAAAACACCTGTCATCCCAACAGGTCACATTTATGTCAGTGTGAATCGTGTTTTGTAGGAAGGGCATAGTCACATTTTGGGCTATTTACATGTTGTGGTCTCCTGTACTACAGTTTTAGAGCTATCATTTGGTGTTAAAACGGCATCACTTACCCGCTCTCTTTATTGTGGAGGAAGTGAACGAAATGTCTGTTTGTTGTTTAAAACAGCATGAGTCCAGGACTGTTGTCGTTCTAACAAAATACAGCTAGAGCAATAGCGTGATGTTGAGCTGTTTTCAGCCATACCTGTTAGTACAGTGTTTCAACTACATGGATTGTATTAGTCTATAGCTGTTGTTGTATGGCAGTATTTATTCGTATCATGCACTTATTTTATGTTCTATCATAATACGAATATTAGTAAAAGCAGGCAGATTTAAGTGTGATGGAAGAATAAAATGTATGCAAACGGAAATATTACCCTAGTGAATAAAAGAGGAATATTAATAAAATCGCCGAAGTAAAAGGTGAGGCACACACGAGCTACAAAGGAAAATATGTGCCAGCCAAAACCCATGCAGTGTCATTGACGGTAAGATATTATTTTATATGTTTGCCATAAACTAATGTAGTATATCCACAGTATGAAATAACCGTTTTGTGTCATGAGAGTGGTAATGTAAATATTCGTTAATTTTGCAGAAGTTAACTTGTTCAGGTAATGATATCAGATGCAAGAAGAAATCTTATATACAAAAAACCTATGTTTGACAATTGAAGGGCTAAGTACCAAAAGGTACGTTTCGAGATATTGACGAAAACAGTAGCTATATTGCGACAAACAAATGAACAAGGAATTATCCAAATGAGTTCAGATATTTATTTACATTAGGAAAGTAGTAAATAGGAGATAGTACTTTAGGTACGTCTTCGGCATTATGTTTTGGCATCTTTCTATGTACCTAACTCAATTTTGTCGAAAATGGTATTTAGTGCCTTTTGAATGTTAAGTCCTCAATTGCTAACAAAGTCGTTTTGTGTGTTAACTTGTCTGTCTGTGTGTATTTTCTAGTTTTCTGTGACACGCCATTTGCTGCAATGGCTTATGTCCACAATGCTTCTTTAGTTAGTAGCAAAACGCAATGTTTGGGAAAGCTTGGAGAAGATAACTTCATACTTTTCTTCACAAAGTTCCATGTTATACCAACGAAGAATGAACAGGAGGACTCTGCAGTGACTCATAGACGTGCAAGGCATTAAAAGGAGACGCGCAAGGGAGAAATAACCATGGGTAAACACAGCCAGTTCTAAGTACTACTTGCTGGTACACTGTTCGCAGGTTGATGTATGTTTAAAAGCTTTTGTTTCTGGATTTGGTGTAACGACGAAAATGGTAAGGCGAATTACACGGCTTAAACAAAAAACTCAAACGTCATCTGACAAAAGGGGCAAGATTGTTAGTTATAGTCTCCCCCTTATCACTAAAGCCAAAGTGAGGGACCATATTGAGTCTTTCCCTTTGAAAGAGTGCCACTATTTTGGGGAAAATATTTACTACTTTAGTGTTGACATAGATTATAAAATAACGCAAAAATTATACCTTAAAAAGTATGGCGAATAAGTTAGATATTTCTTCTACCGATAGTTAAGGCAATGAACTTTTCGCGAAAAGAATTTTGCTTCAGTTTGTGTCAATTCCTTACGTTTACATCTGTAGTTCTGGTTCATAGTCTGTGACTGGATGTTTTAACTCTCCCGTGTCTTGAAGTTTTACCATCGAATCACAGACATGTGGCTGTGTAATAACAATAACATTTTACTGACTGGCGCAGTCTAATGGGAGACGTCACTTCACAAAAACACTCTTCCAATAACCTTCGATCAGATATACAGATGTGCACGTAAGGTTCTGAAACAAATTGCGGCAAAATTCTTTTCGCGAAAAGTTCATGGCCCTACCAATCGTTTTACAGGGAGAATTTCAACCATAGGTTTGGTAGACACCAGGTGGACACCTGCTGCACGTGTGAAGAGCTTAAGTTGAAAATCAAATCACTCCTTTCAAATGAAGTGACTAAGCGTACAGCGGTGGCGGAGTTAAATGTTGATACCCGCGAGAGTAGGAAGTTCTATTCAGCATTACAATTTGAACAAAACCACGATGCTCACAAAGAAGACATCGTAATCTTTCTAGCATTTGATTTCATGCAAAACATAGTTCTGCCGAAAGTGCATGTGCAGGAAGGGTTTTACCTCCGCCAGTTAACTGTCAATGTATTTTACATTACAGGTATTAAGGTTAGAATCAGCTCCTTTTATGTACACCATGAAGGTGAAGGTCGAAAAGGTCCCGACGAAGTTTGTTTGTTTCTGCATGACTATTTAAAGCAGTTCACAGTAAAATTCACAGAACTTCGACTAATTACTGACAACTGCCCTACACAAAATAACAACCAGGCTCTTACTAGGTATCATCTTTCACTTACTGATTCAAGTAGATTTTAATCTATCCAACACTTTTCCCTGCAAGAGGGCATAGTTTTTTGCCTTGCGATAGGGTGTTTGGAATCATATCAAAACGATTGCGAAAACATGATAGAATTTTCGATAGAATTTTCAGAATTTTCGAAGTCATCAAGCAAATCATTAAGAGAAGCACCCGGGGAGTTTATTCTTAACCGGGGGGGGGGGGGTGTTCACACAAAATGTTTATTATTTTAATAATTTTATATTTGTACTCGATATTCTTCGTTTTGTTGACATACATTGCGACTATTTTTCACAGTAATCAAAATTTTCTAGTTTTATAGTTTTTGTTTAGTGGCAAGTATAAGCCAAAACTTGCATAAAACCGTTTTGTACAAGAAACGAAAACCAACTGACTTACAGGAATGAAATAGTTCACACTAAAAGAAAGTGTCACGGTCACATGTATAAAAACATTGCATTGATTTTTTTTGCATTAAAAATACAGAAAGTTGACAATTTTTATTTCAAATTCAGCAATATTATTTAAAATTATAAAGATTTATTCAATGTTGATTTCTTTATTCATGTCTAGACGTAGCCTGCGACACTGTTGAGTGGGAACTAGTTCATTTTTGTATGTCAATTGGTTTTCGTATCATGTATAACCGTTTTATGTAAATTTTGGCTTTGAGTTGCCATTATACAAAAACTATGAAATCTAGAAAATTTTTATTACTGTAAAAAATAGTCACAATATGTGCCTGTAAAACGAACCAAGTCTCGTACGAATATAAATATTATTAAAACAAACAAAAATTTGCAAGGAGACCCCTTAAAAAATTTATAGCATATGAAATAATAGAATTAAAAGAATGGCGAAAAAGGTATGATAAAAACTACAATTCCAGACGAAACAAAAGGACAAACCAAAAAAGTGAGGTACGAATGTAACTGTGACGTCGGTTAAGACAAATGACTGCAGCCCTGTGTTCGGTTCAAGACTTTCGGCTAAGACCCGGCCTACATTGACACGTACTCGGATGTGGATCACAACAATTATAAGTGTTTGACCTTGCGAGTCGCTTCTACAATGAAACTCGTAATAACTCCCAACTCTTCCGCACTGTGAAAATTTTTCTACGTCGATTTACGGAATCTCCTGTAAAATTTTCTCCAGATACCTCCGTGAATTCACGGAAACTTTTTTCCTGGTCCAACAGAAGTTTCCGTAAAACAGTTTCATCACACGGAACTGAGCCATACATGCATGCCTATAATGTTACAGTTGCTTTTCTACAGATTTGCAGATTTACCTGTGATGTTATTAAAATATATCCGTAATATTTTCAGCTCTCTAACCCGTAAATTTACGATTTTTTCCACGTGCAAGTGTCCGCAGACTTGTGGACATATTAGGTATGATTCCGTAGTACATATTTACTATAGACATTTCAGTATTTTATTTTTACGGGCCCTATTTCCGTTTATTAACTACACATTTGTGTTAAATTTATAACGGTGTACATGAGGGCTGGGTGGTCGGAAGCTGTGTCGAAACACCTAATGGACTAGCCCATGATTCATAAGCCGGACGGCTGCGTGGTGGGTGTCACACCGAGCTACGTCATAGATAGGGCTAGGAATATTTCGCGAGTTCAATGGCCAACATGCTAGAATCCATTATCCTGTGTATACCGAAGCCCCTACATTTGTACATTACCTGCTACTCGTTCAGACAGCAGACAATGAACGAATATACGGGGCTTGAGTATGTATAGGACATTGGATTCTAGCATGTTGGTCGTTGAACTCGCGAATGTTTCCTAGCCCTAGTCATATAGACCTGTGTCAACTGAGCCTTAACCCTACGAGACCGGCCTGCGAGGCTCAAGTGACGTTCCAAGCATGATGTAATGCCTATTTTTAGACCCCTGTAATTCGGTGAATACCCGGAGCCTGGCCGAAGTATATAAGCCCCGATTCAACACATTTGGGGAGAGTTCGCTATTGGTCGTGCTAGAGGAAGGTGCTATGCTTGTGGAGAGAGACTGGTGAAGACATCTTGGTGATGTCAGAGGCTACTGTGCAGTTACAGGCACATATCTTCGGAGCAGAATTGGGCGGAACAAGAGGACTGCTGCTGCGGGTCGACGGACAACAAGGAGGTGCACGACGGGAGTCGAACCGAAAACCACAAGCGTGAAAACGGTGGTGCGCTCGGGGTGCTGCGCAGCACACGGTGAGCCGTCACCACTTCAAGGACTATTGAAGTTGTACATTGTCACTATTTGAAAGATTGATGACTGGATATATGACTGAACTTTTATTGTGATTTGTAGTCTTTGATTAATGGTAAATATATATATATATATGCTTTAATTGTCAAAGTTAATTAACGTTTCTGTGACCCAGTAGTAATTGCGTGCATAATTAAGGGTGTTGTGAAAGTTATAGTAGATTACTGTTTTGTGTACTTTTGTAAGCTTTGTGAGCTAGTAAATCAATAACTTAATTAAACTCTTTGATTTATAATTATAAGTCCTCTATCCCAAAGAGCTCGGAGAATTGCCCACATATAAAGTTTTGCTAAACTTGTAGTAGTATGTTAGTAAGGAGTACTAAAAAACAACAGTTGCTAAAAATCTCTCACAGACATTAGGTAGCACTGTTAAAAATAATTTTCGTTGTTTTACGGAGAAGTGATGGTAAAAAATTCTCCAGAAGTGTCCGTTTATTTACGGAAGCCAACTAGCATCACTAATAGAAACTCGCATATTTATGAGACTACTTTCGGATACAGGCACTATAATGCGTATATATATATTTTTTTTTTTTAGTTTCTTCTCGCAGTTTTATATAAATTGAGTTAATGAAATGAAATTATGTATAACTGTGTTACATAGTAGTGTTGCCGTTTATTAAACAGATGTTTCCGTAAAATTATCCTTAAATTCACGGACATTTTTAACAGTGCCTGTCCGTTAATCCGTGGATGAATAGATTATTTGCTCAGCACATCATTCATTCTCTTTATAAACTTCAGGGATACGTTTGCCTGGAGTAGTTAGCATCAATTCTTATATCCTCGAATTGCGCACAACAAACGATAATGCGTCAAATCTGGCATTTTAAAAGTAAAATAATTAAGAAGAAAACTGTCAAAACTAGACATTTACATTGAATTCAATTTTATAGTTAAGCGAAAAAAAAAGTGGTATGTTGGGACATTAACAAAAATGAATTACGACAGTTTTATTATTGTTCGTCATTTTAGTGGTTAAGTTATAGTCAATAATATGACACGTGTAAATCGTTAGTTATGAAAGTTAAATGGTAAAATTTGTTCCAACTTATTATCAAGGACACGTAAGGTTTTAAATGTAGGTAGTAAACTTGTCATAGGTGGAATTTTGTATGTCTACGCAATTCTTATAGATAGCAGTTGCTGTTCTGCCCTTGTTAAGAATACATAATTACAGTGCGGTGTACGTGCCTGGTTTTAGAAGAAAGTCGTATTTTTGCCTCATATTATATTAAAGCTTACTTCATATTCGTGTGTATCTCATCAACCTTACACATAAAGTATTTAATATAAAGACATGTTCGGAATTTGGTGGGCATAAGTGGTTTTGAACTTTGGTCCTCAATTATGTTATGCTATTGTTATGACAGTTTAATGTTGTATACAGTAACACAGCATCATTTTCACATAACGTATTTATTATAAAATTCAATTTCATTTAACGTTTGTTTTCATGGTCTTTGTAATTATCCATGCAGCCTGAAATACAAGTTAAGAGTTATTATATTTCCATGTGTGTTTTAGACAGAGTGGACGAGAAATAATGCTTATTTTTATTACGTTTTGTTGTTAACTCATGTTATTATAGACAGGGCCTAATTAAGTATGGGGTAAGGTGCAGACTATGGGCGGGATAAGGTAAGGTAAATGGGCTGTGCGTCTCATAGACAGCGAGGTAATTAGAGGCGGTAACACACAAAAATACGGAACGACAGGAACTGGGAGAAGAATCTAACATGAGCCTTTTTAAAGAATTATTCCAGCATTCGCCTGGAACCGATTTTCAAAAATACTCGCGTTTAATTATTTTAACATCCAAACCACTCGCGCAGAAATATTAGGATAGTTAAATTATTTCCAAATCAAAACGCGAGTATTTTTTAAATTCGGCTATTATAGAGGCCCGGACATTATTGTACTAAATTTTTTAAAAATTACCGTTTTCCATTTTTTGTAGATATTGTGGTTTCAAGCCCATATTTTTCTAAAAACAGTTTTTAATGTTTTACTTGAAAATAAAGTATAATACCGCATAAAACTATATGAATATACGTCCGCTGATAAAAATATCTACTCGGCGAAAAAATTTCATCCAATTTTGATTAGTAGTACAGATTTTTTTAACGATTGAGTATTCAAGTCATCCTCTCGACATCGTACCGTTCCACACCCCTTAAACTATTAACATGTTTTAAGGCCACAATTAATCGAAATTTTTTTTTGTATTCTCAATTAGCGGATGTGATAGTTGCCTAAATACGGAAGGCAAGTTTTACTACTGTGCATGTAGGGTACAGTGCAAGGTATTTTTAACATGCTGTATATTCGCTAATTTTACATTTTCTTTTTTATAATTTCAAGAATAAGATTTACGAAATAAAATAATCCATCATAGTTAGTGGTAATGAGAGATAATTGGGGGATCAGGCACAAACAATAAGGACGACATCGCTGTCACGTACAGAAGGATATGCTCCTTACTGACATGGGACGGGACGTGGCATGCACACGAACACTACAACTGCCATGTAGTATGATGTATGGTCTCCCTGCAGGCCGATAATGCTGTGTAGTGTGGACTGGATGAGATCACCAATGATAATACATCTCAGATATACGCAATGTTAGTCAAATCTGGAGATCGAGCTGGCCAAGGGCATAAGCTCCATACCTTCCTCGTCCGTAATGTCCGCCTACCAATTTCTGTGTGGACAGGAATTATCATATGTGATATGCAACTGTTTACCAATGGCATCAGCAGAAAGTATCACGTACCCCAAATCAACCAGTGCAGTATTTCCGATGCAAGTGTCGTTTCGAAAGCACTTGAAATTACTCCTCTGAAATGTATTTTCTTTCACTAGATATGCACAATGGGGACACGTACAAACAATCTAGAACATAAAAGTGAGTTTATAACTTGCTACAACGCGGTTCAGCTGTCAGGTAGGCAGTACCCTTAAGATAAGTGCGGTGAAGTAGCTGGCCATTCGTCTTATTTTTTACACGACGTTTCTCAGCTTACTTCCTATTTCTTTATATATTAAAATACGACTGACTTGAAACAATGCTTCTGTATTTTTCTTTAATTCGACAAGCGTATTAAAAAAGATTTCGGTAACACTAGTAATTCCTAAAAAACGACTTTTCAGACTACTCTATAAGAAACCTGGTCGGGATGGTAAAACGAAAACTATTCTTTCAATTGTGTTTATTGTAAATAGAAAAATGTTAATGGTTACCACTAAATGTCACTGTCGATATCACTGCGCGCCGATTCTCTGCGCATAAACGCGTTTTTACTCTTGAAGCGTGACTCAGTTCCGGACAAGGCCCTCGTAACTAGGATAGGAAAAGGGAATCCTTAACGCCATCGCCTACTATGGGCTTAAAAAACATCACGGTCTGTTCGTAAATACATTTTTTGCTAAGCTATTCCACACATGCCCATTGTGTGAATGCATGAAAAGAAAACACATATCGAATTATGACTAAAGGGTCGTTTCAGATAATCACTTTTGAGCTCCTGACAATGACTAAAATCAGCATTTTCAACGTTTTATGCCTGGAAAACTACTCACTGGATGCGTGTGAAACTACCGTAGAAGCGTACAATTTTACTTAGATATAAACTTCCCACCAATAAAAATATAGGGGGAACCGCTGAAAGTGCCAGTCAGGGAAGTGATCTACGATACCACTGCACGCAGTTTCAGTATCTTACAGTAGAGGCCATACCACACCAGATGAGCCGGTCAACATCGCCCTTGGCGCCGTGCCTCACTCACACAAACACACGGCCAGTAGGCGGGTGCCTTAACTGAAAATTGCGGAAGATCCCTTCTTCCGCCGGACAACTTAGCCGCTAAAAATTAATGTCACAATGAAATAATAACGAATTGAAATAATGCATAATCAAATAATATTATTTAGTTGCTGAAAAGTTAAATGTAATAATGAAAATTATGTTGTGAACATGGCTACTCTGAAACGCCTGTCTCCATAATGTATTGTGTGTGTACTAGTGTTGGTAATATAAGCTTGTATTATAGCCAACTTTGAGCTTCTTAGGTGAAAATAAGCTTCTCGTTGTTTGACATGAGAGTTGTGACTCTCCTACTATATGCTACTTCATCAGTTATGCTTCTCCCGTCTATCCGGGGTGTAAAACAACTTTACTCGAGATCTCAAAACAGTGCACTCACCCTGTTGAAGCGGTCTATCTGCACTTTTCTCTTCGTGTAATCCGACGATCGTTTTATGGACTCGATGAATGTAGCAACAACATCGCCTTGTGGACTGTTGTTTATCCTCACGTCTACCGGGTCCACTCCTGTCTCCTTAGCTATATGTTCCATGATGTTCTCGATGGAAAAATATCCGTTCGTCAGACCTAAGGGGGAAAAAGTAACATACACGCTCTAAACGTTCATACTTTTAACAACCACTGATATTTATAATATCCTTGAAAGTTTCTTGCAACGAGACAGAATAACGTACTGTAGCATTGTGGACATACGCCATTGCAATATTATGTCGTCCCAGAAATCTTAGAATGAGACCAAGGAAAAAAAAAAAAAACGAAAAAATGAAACGTTGTGAAACGTCTGTCTTTGGAAATCTACTGTGTTCTTTTGTGTCTTCATCGTTGTGTCGTCTAGTGTGTTGTCTGTGGCGACGTCGTTATTCTGTATTGCGTCCGTTATTGTCTGTGTTGTCTTAATTGTGGCGTCTTGAGCTTTACAGGGTTATTTTGTTTCGTATTTCGACTTGTATTTTTTAGTGTTCATTTTAATTTCCTTTATTTGTTGTTGACTAATTCCTTGTGGGATCTTTCATGTTCTGTTGTTTTGGTTTATGGATGTGTTGACTCAAGCCAATCTAAGCTTGTTTTCTCGTTTTTTTTTTTTTTTGTTTTTTGTTTTTTAGTCTCATTATAAGATTTCTGGGACGACATAATATTTCTATGGCGTATGTCCACAATAGTACAGTACGTCACTGATATTCAATAACAAAATGAATTGTTGATAGGGTATGGTAAAAATACTAAGGATTACAAGGATTACAAGGAGAAATTGTTGTGAAATATTCGTTTGCGTAATCTAGGAATATTAAATGATAATATTGATTTCAACGCGTTACACACTATATATACTAACGATAAGTCAGCTAGCTAAGTAACATGAGAGTAACAAATTTAATAAATTAGAAAAAAAATTTCTGAGAAGTCTTTCTACCATAAAGATAAATAAAAATAGCCACAGTTTTCAAAATATTACAGATGGATAAACGAAATATACAAAAGTCAAGTCAGGCTTGTATGCAGTATATATATATATATATATATATATATATATATATATATATATATATATATATATACCCAGTTTGAACAAATTAGAAAAAAAATACATCCTGAGATACGTATGACTATGCTAAAAATATAAAGACGGCCGTCGTTTTAAAAACATGAAGACAGGATGAACGGGTAACAGAAAAGTACATTCAGCTTAGCATATAGTATATGTGTACCAAGTTTGATGACATGCTGAAAAATATTTCCTAGGAAATGTCACACTATACAAAAAATTTGAATATGTCCGCCACTTTTAAAACATGATAATATAATGTACGAAATACACAATAGTCAAGGGGGCATTATGTGTAGTATATTTGTACCAAGCTTGGAATTCTGAAAAAAAAAAAAAAAATGTTTCCGAAGGTATGGAATACTATGCTAGTATATAAAAAAAGGCCGCTGTTTATTAAATTATGTACAAAGGACGAGCAAAATACAAAAAAAAAAAGTTATGTCAGCTTTGCATGTAGTATTCTGAAAAATATTTTCTAATATATGTAATAGTATACAAAAAATTAAAAATAGCCACCATTAAAAAAAAACGTACGGACGAAAAACTAATTACATTAAAGTCAAGTTAGTTTTTTATGTAGTATATGTGTGTACCAAGTTTTTGGTGAAGTTCTGAAAATTTTTTCTAAGACGTGAGATACTATGCTAAAAATAAAAACAAATAAAAATGCGGCATTTTGAAAATATGCACACAGGATGAACTAAGTAGACAAAAGTCAAGTCAACTTTGTATGTAGTATATGTCTACCAAGTTTGATGAAGTTGTAAGGTACGGTTCCTTAGATATCTAGCGCGATCGAAAAATGTTACAATAGCCTCAATTTTGAAAATATGAAAATGGCGTAAATTGGCGTAAACGAAATATATAAAAGTCAAGTCAGATCACAAATTACTATATGTGTACGAAGTTTGATGAAATTCGGTCCACTGGTTCCAAAGTTTTTAAGGGGCACACACACTCACTCATACACACAAAGACAGAAAGGCGATCTCATAAGCTTACTTTTTTCCTTAGAAAAGTAAGCTAAAAATGTGAATTAGAATGCTAGCATAAAGGAGAAGGGTAAGTTAAAAGCAAACGTGCTGAATTTGAAGTTAAGAAACGACATCGCAGAAAGAAAATATCTTATGTCGTATGAAATAATAAGTAAAAATAATTTTATTAATGTTAGGTGTGTATGAGATAAAAACATTTTTAGCCTATTTCCGAAGGAAAAATTGGATGGAGTTATGCAGAAGGGAACCAACCTGCAAATTACTGGAGCTGAGATATGCAAGGTCAAATTCTACTGTGTCCATATAAACCTTGTATAACCGTTTTTTTTTCTGGACTGTTCTTTTTATTCAAATATCATGATTTAATACTTGTTCTTTTTCTAGGATAAACTTCGTACATTCTTCTTCTACTTGGAATCATTATCACGAAACATATTACTTTGTGGATTGGTTCCGTTCTGCATAAACTCCATCCAACTAGGCTTATGAGATCGTCTATTTGTGTGTGTTTCTGTTTGTCTGTGTGTCTCTCTCTGTGTGTGTCCATGCGTGTGTCCCTCCCTAAAAACATTTGAACCAGTGGACCGAATTTCATCAAACATTGTACACATATAGTACTTTATAATCTGACTTGATTTTTTTATATTTCGTTTACGCCCGTTTCATATTTTCAAAATGGCGGCCATTTTAAAATTTTTCTATCAAGCAATAAGGAACCATACTTTACAATTTCACCAAACTTGGTACACGTACACTACATTACTAGATACAAAACTGACTTTACTGTTGCGTATTTCGTTCATACTGTGTTCATATTTTCAAAATGTGAGCCTTCATATATTTTTAGCATAGTGTTCAGCACCTTAGGAAATATTTTTCAGAATTTTACCAAACTTAATACAGATATACTACATACCAAGCTGATTTGAATATTGTGTATTTCATTCATCCTTTGTTCGTATTTTAAAAATGGCGACCTAAAGAGTTTCAGGAAGTTCATCAAACATGGTACACATACTTCATAAAATATGCACCGTTTGGGTGCCTACAGCGCTCTCGTCGGCGGTGCACAGTGGGCCACGTGACTATTGTAGAGACTTGATGGCTCGGAAGGCTGTCGTCTAGTTTCGCCTATATTTCCTTGCTCTTACTCTATGTTTCCCCTTCTCCTCTTCCCTGCGCAGGCGCGTTAGCTAGACTCTGGCCAGGTTGAACTAAGGTTCTTGCGTGGGCCGTCAGCTCACTTCTCTTCTGAACGTGGGCACTGACTTGTTATGTAAGTACTTCCAAGCTCCTAGTTAGTGCGATAGGATAGGTTGGGGGACTTGTCCCCCCATGGCGAGCAAGGCGGCTGTCGTCATGTGTTGTATGTGAAATAGTTTGTTTAAATTCATGGTATTTTCTCAATTCCTTTTTCGGTCGCCGTCTGTAAAAAATTCTCTCTTGGCTTTGAAACGCTTTATGTAGGGGTTTGCTGTATTTCGCCATTTTACTTTATTGCCATGCTTTTGTTAATTGTACAGATTATTTGTTGCCCGATGGCTTTTTGCACACACGTGTGTTGCTTTATTAGCTATTAGTTTTATAGTTCTAGATTTTTGACGTTGGAGCCCGCGGAAGTAACTACCTTTTGTGAAGACACGTTTGGTGTGTCATGTATTTCTTGAATTTAAATTCTGACTTGCCCAGATAATTCTCTTTCCAAACTGTATTTTTTTTTGTAATTTTTTAAACAGTAATTTTCCGTCACACAGACGTTAGTAATGTCCACTGAGTGGATTTTATGCACATGAATTGTTTTTTTATTCATGCAAAAATTGTAACCTCGTTATTTGAAGGATCATTTTGATTATGCTTGTTTATCTACATGTTTCAATTTGTAATTTGTTATAGTCCGCAACACGCGATGTGTTACAAATTTCTGCGCAACAACTATGCTGTCTGCTAATACCTGCCACTTTATTTTTCATGTGTCCAATTGCCGTCGTCCGGTTTAGATGAGTCAGGAATTATGTAATAAAATGTTTGCTATAAATATATATAAATATATTGAATAGTTTTATACAAGAAATGTTAATATTAATAGCTTTTCATTCAATCTTATTTATTAAATAGATGCGTGGTTCGGATGGAAAGCAAAATCCAAAGAATTTTCGGAAGACTTACAAGGAACACCAATATAGCGGCCGGAAACAAGATAGTTGTATTGTTAAAATAATATTTTTAACTTTTTAGAATATTTTTAATTTTCGGAATTTTGTAATTTTAAGTAATTTTGAAAATTGTATGTTTGTAGACGTGGGGAAAAAGTGAGCGGGGAAATTCAACATGTAACAAACAGCCGATCAGAATAATTGCAGGGAAAGTGTAGGGGAGGGTAAGGGATAATAAAGGAGGCGTGTGTTGACTTTATATATGTATGCATGTAAAAATTGACGGGGGGAGCCAGTGTGACGATAGAGCTCGTCCGGGTACGATATGTCGAAAAATTTTTAATTAAATAATGTTATATGAAAAGTTTTTTAAGTTGTTTTTATTTAAGAAAATATTTATGCATTAAATGTTACGTATTAAATTTGTGGAGGGTTCGGATGGAATGTGAAATCGAAAAATTTTCAGGAGACTCAAAAGAAACCCCAATACGGCAGCCGGAAAGAAGATAAGAGGTAGCGTAAAATTATTTTTGAAGGTTTTTGATTTTTTGATTTTCGAAATTTTGAAATTAACGTTGAAAATATGACTTTTGATGCAAATGTCAAGGTCATAAAAATGACCGTTGTGACGTCATAGTGGTTAAAGGTCACGGTGCCACTGGCCCCGAAGGAAGAAGACAATCTTACTACTCACGGGTGACGATTCAAATTAGCTGACAACATCAATTGGATGCAATTCTCAACCGGTGCCCTAAAAATTTTCGGCAATGGTCTAAATAAAGCGTACTAAATTATTTAAAACTCAATTATTTATAACAACTAATTATTAAAGCTCCAATAATTGTAATTTTTAGTTATTATAACATTAACTACATTCCAAATTACCTAATTAAGAACATATAAATTGTTAACTATTAAATTACTTATCACTAGAGTCAGGAATTTATGACGGAATGGCTATTGCACCCTTTTGCTTGAATGCCTTCTTTGCACGTCTGTAGCTCTGTTTAGTAATCAGTGTTTGGCTGTTATAACTCTCTTGTCTTGAGATTCTACTGGTAAGTCACTCCCGTGTTCTCATTGGCGCAATAATTGGGAGACGTGCCTGAACAAAGACACGCAGACAATAACCATGAAGCACAGCTGCTGGTCGTGCACATGTGGCACTGGCGTAAATGGTGTAAAAAACTTTATAGTGGCAAACTCATAGCTATTCGAATCATTAAAAAAAAAAGTGTATATTTTACAACTGAATACGGAAATTATTTACTCGTTGATTATTTTTAAATTAATAAAACAAATAAAAAATTGAAATAACATATTTCTACGCTATTTAATATAATATTATAAGAAAACAAATTTCCCCAACACATACCAGCCTGGGACAATCACTCACCTGGTGACCTCGTGTAAGCAGAGGACGGTGTATTTGTTTTAACAGTCAGTGTGGAGACGGACCAGTCCTGATATTCGTAGCAGTTGCGAAAACCGTTCTCGATGAATAAATCCGTCTTATCGTTCCTCGTCGAGCCCACGTTCTGGTAAAAATAGGACTCCAAGTAGTGGATCTTGCCTCTGTCGTCCACACCAACCTTTCAAATAAAAAATAATATTGCCGGTAGTACATTGATTACCATGAGTTTCATAGATCTTGTATAATCGAAGCAATAACCTATTTAAGCGTATTTTTTATGTAATATCTGCGGTAAATTGGGCACATGTGATGACTACCTTCAAATAATAACCATTACTGTATGTGTAAGTCATTTATTAAACTTTCTGCATCATACACATCTACGCACACTCATATATATATATATATATATATATATATATATATATATATATATACACAAACGCACACGAACACACGCACACACACACACACACTAGCAGTCATCCCGCGGATTTGCGCGCGTATATTACTCGTCGCAGCTAACTCTTTGTTCACCAAATTTGAAGTTCAGTCGTCAAGTGTTAGAATAACCAAGTTGCTAGTTGTGTTGACTCTGTAACAGACTATATATAGCTATATCTGCCCATGCGAAAAGCTGTCTAAACTTTGTTCCTGCTACGTACAGCGACTTCCCATGGTCATTGTTTACATAGTTTACAGAGAGAATTTTCGTCTCTTAAATGTAAGGGGGTGATCGAATTACATATATAGCATACGTGGTATAAAGACTGATTTACCGTGAGACCAACATTGGCGACTGTGCCCTCAGTTATACTTTCTTTGTAAAACCTTCACTTGAAGCATTGCGCCACTGCATGTAGCTCAAATTGAACGTCTCCTCCAATGAACATTTTGGTTGTATCGTTTCTAACCTGCTCCTCGTTTCCAGTGAATTACAGACCGTTTTCCTTCGAACATTACTCGTGGCTTGCAGTTTTTTTATACGTCTTAACATTTTGGAAAGATCGATAATATATTTTTTCCATTGCAAATCAAACAATTTTTCACGTACAGACAAGTATTTGTTACATTTTCGTGATATAAGCTTCTAAAATTTATAATTCTGGTAGTTAGAAAGAACAAGTATAATATTTACTTTCGTATAATTTAATACAACTGAGCTCTTACATCTGAATGTATATATTTATTATAAAAACTTTACTAACGCAACTACAACTCCATCAGTTCTCGCCATTTTAGTTTTTCGCCCGACTTTCTCGTCAGCTGCCACAAAAGCCAGCGGCAATAACGTCAACTGCAACAAATAACAAGGGGTCAAGTTTCCAGGCGAGTGTCCGGACCTGTTATTATAAAGTTTTCCTTCTTAGTTATAATACTTTATAATGTAAAAAAAATTATTTAACATTTTAAAATAATATATTTACGTATGCATAGTTTTGACGTAAATAACACCTCAATATATGTATTGATTACACATATATCGTGGGCTGAAATATAAACATATTTTATTTATGCGTTTTCATCCCTAAGGGGTAAAATTCCGATACAAATTTCCCGTTTTAGACATTAGTAGTAGATAAATACCGATACGAGGATAGCCCCTGTTACACCATTACATCTAACCATCCCAAAACCGTGTCTAAATTAAAAAGTGCCTGAATCAAGCGTCTGAATCAAAAAGTTGTTAGTAATTGTTATGGTTCCCACGTCTGCCATACTATTCTTTCATGCCCCTATTTTCTCTATGGTTCAAATACAATACAATGCAATAACAATATAATTAGTACCAGCGGAATATTTTATTCATTTAAAGAAATGGATTCAGAAATAAAACTAAGCAAACTAAACATGGACAAGTTGCCCAGTGCATTAAACAGCACGAAACAATTTAAGAAACTTTCCGAACTTATAATAGGGCTGTCATATCCCATAAACCAAGCAGAAATAATGGAAATGGTACGGGCGCTTAGTGGTAATTACGTTAGGATATTTTAAGGTGACTTTACCAGACAGATACGTACAGATTTTCAGTGAAAACATTTTAAGCTATGTTTTTTGTAGAGGCACAAATTTTGTGTATGAAGGAATGGTAGATTGTGGTAGTAAACAAAGGCGTTCTATTCTGTAGTTTCAATGGTTTTACGACTGTTAAAATTCAATTGTCAATCTGACTGCAACATAAGACTCATTAAAATTTTAGATGAACACTTCCAATCCAAATCCAAGGTATGTAGGTGAAACACAGAATTCTTTTTCAGAATTTTTCAATGTACTTTCTGCAGATCAACTTTATTTTATTTACCAGAAAATAAAGTAGTAAAAGGTTTACGAATAACTTAAAGCCGCAGCAGGGACCATTTTTTTAATTCGGCCAGATTTTGACGCCAACAAAACTCCACTGGAGAACTCCCTGCTTCACCACTCGGCCCGCCTATCTTTTTTTTAGTGGTGAGGTAGACAGTTTTATTTATTTCTGGTACCTCCCTTCTCAGATGTTGTGATGCCTTCAGCATCCAAGACACTCCAGCTAAACATCTGTAACGATACTGAATACTGTAGAGAGTAATTTCGCTGAAGTTTAAGGGGTACATTTTCGTCTGCTACTCCCATATTTCATGAGCATTTATTATTAGCCCAAATTTAGAATGGATTGGTTGATAAAATAACAGATTGGATGTCGGTGCCTAACATTCGCACCGAAAATTTGTTTGTTTGGGTCGGGATTTTAACCTACGACCCTTGCGTTAAAATCACGCATCTTAACCACAGAGCTAAACTGGTTAGGACAGAGAGTATGCATCTGTAGAAGGTTCACAATGTGAGCTACGTCAAGTGGTCTGGCGAGTCGGGCCTAGTATCTGAAGCAATGTAGGAATTACAGTACTAACACGTTATGCAAAAAACTGTTACCGATTATCTACTTCCAGGCTACCCAACGTCACTTCCCAACTTTACATGTGATTTCTGAGGAAACGGTTCATTAGCGGTTTTTCTCAAGATGACCATTTTAGTAATATTTACATGATGATCACCTAAATGTCATCACCAATCACTTTAAGTCAAGGGCTACAAAGTTCTAAGCACAAAGGGGTTGTCAACCCCTAGTTAAAGTAATGTCTTGCATTAGGTGCTAACGTTTCCGAGCTACCCCGATGAGGGCAGAGCAAGTAAATATAAGTATTGTGCGGTAATTTTATGTGCTTTTTATCGATTGCCACATACGCCAATGCTGATGGACAACAAGTACATTTAGCAACATTCATTTGCAACCCTTAACAGTCCAAACTAAGGTATTATTTAGTGTTTCACATGACACAGTCGGTACACCTGTGTCCATTACACAAACCATATGAAAATTACGTACTATGAAAAATTATGGCAATGCCCCATTCGAACATTTAAAAACAAAGAAGCGCGTAATTATGTTAGGTTTTTCTTTGCGGATCGGAAACTGTGCCATATATGACAAACAAAATTTAATGCCTTAAGTTTTCACTCTACAATTTACTCTTTGATACTAAATTAAATTTGTTGGTATCTACAGAATCAGAACTATTTGAACAAAAAACACATTCATTTTTCTTTCTCGAATACGGTGTCACGTACAGCAAAACACAATATGGCTTTCTGGTAAACTTGTACAGTATATTACATTTTGTGGAATAAAAACAACATATGGATATTTGAGTTTTAAAGGTTTCAGTGGGGTTTCTACCTATCCCTTTTCATGTGGTGGGTTTCCAACCAAACCTACTTTTTTTTCACGTCATTTAAGAATGTTCCTAAGTCCTGAGTTTTGTACCTAAGTTACATGGCATGCATAGCATAGGCAATAGTGCGTTCATGTGTATTTTGTTGTGTTCCTTGAATTCTCGTTGGTGCACATTCAACGTTACCTGCATGTTTCTAACTCACGATACCATAATTAATCAGTTGTTTCTGGAGCTCTATCGCTGTAGCTTCATTTGTGATTTTAAAGAAAACGATGAGTCCCAGACTGTTGCAACAAGAGGATCTTTTCATTTTAAACAGGCAACTTTACTTAATAAACCGTCTTAAATGTTCGAAAACCCTGACAGGTAAAAAAAAAAGTTATACGCAATTAAAAGGTAGTCTTCCCTGCTGCTTGCACAAGGGTGGAAGGCATATACCATCATTTGCTGTTGGTTTGCAGATCCCAATAGCATTAAGCAATGATGAAAGTATTGTATTTTTATGTCAATTACATTGCGATATTTTGGGAAAATACGGTTTTAAAATTCGAAATTCAGAGGTCCATTACTCCCTTAACATTGCGTTTGGATGAAAAGTGCAAAACATGTTTTCGCCATAGTTTTTCGTAAGGAACACGTATGCGGAGTTTGTAACTTTATTTAATAAACATCTTGTATAGCAAACAAACGTTTAGCACCGAAGCACAAAGTACTAGTACGAGATAAATAATTCATTTCTTCAGCGCTAAAGTTAACATTTTTAACAAGACGCTGGAATCACAATAGCGAGACAGACGCGAATAAAATAATTTTTCAGCTAATCAGTTCCAGCGAGACAAGGATTATTGATCTGTGGAAACAAAGCATAGATGTAATAAAAGTGTGTGAGGAAGTATAGACATGAGCAGAATCATACCTAGAGACACAAATATGTAGAGACATACCTTTCACTCTTCATATTAACATAAATCAATAAAATAGATAGTTGCAATTTTCTGTTTAATTGAAACAAAATAAACATAAAACAATATCTGTACTGGCTGAGATCAAGGAAAAGATAAAAGTTTATTAAGGGCACCAAACCGAATGTTAAAATCTTGTTATTTATGCATACATTCTTAAAATATTAAAATTAAATATTTTAGAAAATTTATTGACATCAAAATTAATTTAGTTTGTAGCAAACAGAAAATAAAAGTTGAGCAAGTTTAGGAAGCATCTTGAACTGTGATTATAAAATACTGGACAGAAATAAGTGAAAGTATTCACTAGTACTACTGGAATATTCTAAAAATTTAAAAGTTCCTCTCTGAGGCAATTAACTCAAAATTCAAATTGATATTTGTAAAATTGCAATGCGCTGGTAGCTAGATAAAATATATTTACAAGTTTAAGCAAAAATTACATGTGGGCAATTCTCTGAGCCCTTTGGGATAGAGGTCTTACAAATAAAAATAAAAGAGTTTAATTAAGTTATTAATTTACTAGTTCACAGAGCTTACAAAAGTACACAAAATTGCAATCAACTGAGACTTTCACAGCACCCTTATTATGCACACAATTACTACTGTGCCACAGAAACGTTAGTTAACTTTGACAATTAAAGCACAAAAATGTTTACCATTAATTGAAGACTACAGATCACAACAAAATTCAGTCATAGATTGTTGGTTGGATATATTATATCCAATCAACAATCTTTCAAATAGTGACACTGTCCAACCTTAACAGTCCGAATTGGTGATGGCTCAACATGTGCTGCGCAGCACCCCGAGTGCACCGCTGTCTTCACGCTTGAGATCTTCGGTTAGACTCCCGTCGCACACCTCCTTGTTGTCCGTCGACCCGCAGCAGCAGTCTTCTTGTTTCGCCCAATACTGCTCCGAAGATATGTGCCTGCAGCCTCACAGTAGACTCTGACATCGGCAAGATGTATTCACCAGTCTCTCTCCACTAGTGTAGCACATTTCTCTAGCACGACCAATAGCGAACTCTCGAATCTGTCGATTCGGCGCTTGTATACTTGGGCCGAATTCCGGGAATTCACCGCTTTACAGGGGTCTAAAAGTAGACATTTCATCATGCTTCGGACGTGACTTGAGTCTCGAACGCCGATCTCTATGATGTATCTCCTCGGGATTCTCATTATGAGACAGCCCTGCTTGTGAAGCATGGGCCAGCCCTCAAGGTGTTTCGATACAGGCCTCAGCCAGACCTCCTTCAGAACTACAGCATGAAACAGTATGAACATCTCAGGACCTCTGAGTTATGGCATTAATTTTGTTCACGAAATAAAATTATGACTGTCCAAACTGGTTTTCTGCAAATTTTAATTCCCTTTAGGCTACACCAAAAATTTTTTAACATTTCAAAGCTTTGCAAAATGAAGTAGAAAGAAAACTTGAACGGCGTCATTATCACAAGTGCAGTTTACTCATCTACAGTACAATGGCTTCCTTGGCATCTTTACTCTCTAGCTTCAATCTTGCTCACTCAAAATTTAAATATTTCGATGCCTACAGTTCGAGTTTCTTCCCCATAACTCGCATCTCCAAATTACGCACAGCAAACTAGTGACCCACGACGAAGCCAATTCACGGAGATTTTAGCGAGACGTAATTAATTCGCGTCCGTCAGTATTTGAAATTACCACCAATCTCCTCCTTCCTCGTGGCACCTAAGATAAAGCAAGATCGCGAAACGAGAAAAAAACTATATGTAAAAGAAAAAATTATATTACTCTACATCCTGAAATACGTAATAAACTCGGAATAACATAAAACCGAATTTATTGTTACATTAAAATTAAAAACAAATATTAAAAATAAACATAATAAATGGATGGTCTGTATAGTAACCTGATACAAAATTAGATAGTAAATATTCTCACAGGCAATTAATAAACAAATATAAAAGGTAATTATCTGACAAGAATAAACATAATTCACTCCAATTTAAAACTGTAATAACAGCAGAGCAAACGTATATTAAAATATTACCTCCAAAATGTTGAAGACTGAATTAAACCGAAAATACCATATAATGTACTTGTTACACAGTGTCGATGCTTATGAAAAGATTTTACAGATGTCTCGACTTTTATAAACCGACAAGTTATTCTGTTCGCGTCGCGCACTTCGCGTCGCATCTGTCATTCTATTGTGGTCCCAACATCATACTGCGGATATGTGAAGACGCTCAGTCATTAGGTGAGTGAACAAGCCAGGACAGTTACATGTGTGCTCTGCTGAAATGTAATGTATTATAATCACTACTCTCCACCCAGACTACGAATCAGCAAAGGATATGAGCGGGCCTAGGCCACAGCTACGCGGCAACGTCGCACTGCACCTGCCCTAGTTGACTGACACTTGTACACCGCCTGCTGGCTCGTGCGCTCGGGTATCGCGCCTTCGACATCGTCACGCCGACTAGCGGCCGAGAATCACAGCGGTGACCTTGAAGTCTGGCCTTAATATGTGGTAAAGTCACTTCACGTTTTCTAAGTCCCCCATGTTTATGGTAAAAATTAGACCCGGCTGATCTTAACATGAACGTTAGTGAATGAAACTATCGAATCAATACACACAAACGTTTTCTCATCCAGAAGAAGAAAAATTGCCATAGAGTAGCTCCTGGATCTATACTCAAGTATAGATTGCAAGGAAGTATAGGACTGGGTGTTGTTACCTTGTAGTCGATAGCAACCTCGCTTCTCTTGCCAAAGGCGGACATGTTGTCTTCCATGCTCATCGCCATCCTCACAGGTCTGCGCAGTATATGGGCGGCCAAGGCACAGGCGCCAGCCACGTAGTTGGGTCGTGATGTCTTAGCCCCGAACGCCCCGCCCAGTCTGCGCACTCGCATCGTAATACTGCAACGAGAATACACAGTAACACTGAAGACTATGCTCGAGTATAGTCACACACAATCACCTTAACCCTCACGAGTATAGGGTCACTGTATCACTACTTTCTGTCACTAGCTTCGACGTGTTATACATAGGGACTGGAAAATTTCGCAAATTCAATTACCTGCAGGCTATAATCCATTGTACTAAGCATACTCAAGCCTCTACCACAGACTAAATAGTAATACAGACGTGAAATGACGTGGCGGCTCGTTTGATATAGGCAAACTTGGCCGCTTATTGGCTGCCCGAGGCTGTAGACTCCAGCCCCGTGTCTGTTTGGCTCCTGCATGTTACTACAGGTTTCCTATTGGCCTGGCTGCCGACTAGCAGAGCAGCTGCCTCACGCTGACTGGCAGTAGGTGTTTCCGCCATGTTGCTGGCCAGGGAAGCCATTTTGCTGGCGTGTGTGACTGAGTTCGCCTTCCTGCCGACTTTTTCACTTCTGTATTCCTAAATATTCTGTGCCTCTACTATTTGTCTACTAGCTGCTAATCAGTGGAACAATGAACGAATAGACGGGGCTTGAGTATGCATAGTACAATGGATCCTAGCCTATGGGTCATTGAATTCGCGAAATTTTCCAGTCCCTAGACCTGGTTTTTGGCGGAAATAATTTAGCATCCACTAGTTTTGATGGTTCATGGTTATTGGCAAGTTATATTTGTGAGGATGCGTAGCTTATCTGACTGTGTGAATAAACACCACACATCAGTGATTTTCCAGTAGAACCCTAAGACGTTGGGCATGACGCGAAGATAGGTCTACATCTGATAATGTGAGGCATTGAAACGTGTCGTAAATTATTTTATGGCTGTAGCTATACAGACACGTCTGCAATTAATTATGAAAAAATAATAACTATTATTATTATTATGTATGCCAAGGGAATAACACGGATTGCTTGTAAATCACATTACTAGAGACATGCAAAATTCGCGTTATCATTTGGTAGCAGACTAAACTTAATTTTCTTATACGTTAAAGAGTATAATCTACGATTCAGTTGGCCAAGAACTTTTATATGTTGTTATTTACGTGCGTTACGTCTTTACAGAGATTGGCCTCTCTACCGTGTAAGCATTCTCCGTGGCAAGTCACGACAATATCGGCCAGCGGGAGACGTCGAACAATCCTATAGTCACTTGGAGTCTAGTCAGCCGTCAGAAAATAACGCGAATTTTGCATGTCTCTACACATTACGTAAGTTGAGGCTCTTCGATTATGGCACATTCAACTCGGCCCCAATAGGCTGAGCGTTAACAGATAACATATGTCGTACAATAGAGTGCGGTGCCAGATGAGTGGACCAATAACACTATGGTGAGTGGAAATGATGTCCTTGAAGTATTGTTAGGCCGCACACTTTTAGTTATTCTTGACATCAAGAAAGAATGCACAGACCCCGAGGTGTTAAAACTTTGAAGACTGCAGACATTATCTGAGGTAAAGATGAATTGAGTGAGTCGCTTGTATTCAACACTCGATGGATGTTAGTGCTTATGGTCTTTGTTTACCCTTTCTCCACCATCCTATTTGTCCACACTGCATATGATTAGGGCCTCTGTTTTTTTTTTTTTGCAAAAAGAATTTTGCCTCACTTTGTTTCCGTGCCTTACGTGCACATCTGTAGTTCTGATTCGTGGTCAGCGATTGGATATTTCAACTGTCACGAGCCTTGAGATTCTACCGGCAAATCACAGATGTGTGGTGTTGCAGGAAAGTTTTTGTAATTGGCTCAGTCAAATGAGATACGGCTCTTCACACAGACACGCTGCCAATAACCACGAAGCAGAATTGCAGATATGCACGCAAGGCACTGAAACCAACTGGAGCAAAATTCTTTTCGCGAAAAAACAGGGTCTCTACATATGATACGTCCACTGTATTGTTGAACATCCATTATTAGTAGTATTTTAAACAATTTGGTGCCAAATCAACTATATTTCAATCAGAGTGTCTGAATGATGTTACACGACACTGAAACAATTTTGTTTATGTGAGCTGTATACATTCCTGGATATCTATTTATCAAAATTTATATTTTAGACTATTTGTCTGTTATGTAAATGTTCTCATAGACGCTAGCAAGGCAATTAAACCTTACCCTTGAGAGTTGCTCCTTCCTGATCAGAGAATGCCATGGATGTGTAGCTGGAGCTATAGCATAGTCATTAAAATGCTAAAATACACTAGGCAGCCAGATGATGTACTGCGCTTCCTCAATAAATGTTGTATGCGACAGTGGAAGTATTTTTGTAAGGTTCCATGTAAGTACATTGGCCTCTGTAGTGGATGTTTTTGTGTAAGGTTTACTAAACTGCTGGCCAAGTTCATTGAAGGTTTGGTAATTAGTCGTGTGCAATATTTTGTAGAGGGTTTGCTGAAAAGTTGAAATTTCAGCAAATAATTTAAGATTTATCACTGATATAGCGAAGATGTTTGTTATATTTGTTACCTTGTTTAAAAAAACTGTAGAGACAGTAGAATCATCATGTGAAAATTACGTTATGTATGTATTGAAACATAACTTTTTCATTATCTAAGCTAAGTTATGCTTGTATTTCATAACTTATTCTCATTCGTACGTCTGCAAAATAAAATGAACGTGATTATCGAAATCGTATTCACTTGTGTTGTAAGTATCGTGTAACAGTATATTCCAGAGAAACCAACATGACTACTTTCATCGAGGTTCGCTTAATATGTCTCGTGGAAACTTCCGGCAGGGCTTGTACAGATAATTGTATCGTGGCACATGGTCATAATGTTGTACAATGGACGAAAATTATTTTCAAAACGGAAAATAAATTAAATATAAATGTGTGTTCGTTTTGGTATGAATTAATAGTCAAAAATCAGCTTGATATAGATTGAAAATTACTGTAAATAACCAGATACCAGGCACCATTTAAACTCTAAACATTTATTTTAATTCGAGTTAAGCTCATCGAATGAAATAGGTGTCTACTTTAAATATATTTTCTCTGTACTAGGATAACGTGAATACATGTTTAAGTCTAGTGTGGTTCTCTCATATTTCAGTTAATTTTATTTACTCAAATATATGTTTAAAACTGTTAGAACGTCTAGCCGCAGATGAACCAAGAGAGAGAGAGAGAGAGAGAGAGTACAAACATTTAATTGCTTCGTGACATTGCAGTGCCTTCAAGAAATACTGCAGGTTAAATTAAATTTTGTGATTAAATAACTATGAATGTGCTACTAAAAATAATATATTAGTAAAATTAGTATATTTAAGGTAAAAATCATCAATTTTGTTACTTTATGTATAATCATGTATTTTTATGAAGATACTGTTCACGACAAGTTACAAAACAGTGACATATCCACAAATTCCGATAACAAATTATTTTGGTTATTTTAAAAGCCTTGAGTGAAACTGAATGCGATTGTAATTAATTTTTAAAGCTATGGAACATAGCACAATTAATTTACTAATAAATTTTCAGTTGCATGATGCATATATTAAATTTAATCGGATTACGCTCACTGCAATCAAAACGAATATATTAAAATCCGTAAGTTTCCTTCTTATGATAATTAAAGAACTGTATGCTGGAATTACTTGAGCTATATAGAGGGCGTTCTGAAAGCACGCGTGAATGTTTAAAATCCTCTCAAATGACCCATGAGCTGCCAATGTTGTCGGAACATGTAACTTCATGCAGGCTGTCACCGTAGCCACTACAGGGCTCCGTGTGCAGTTTAAAGCCATTGGTAAATGCGCATGGTTACTTTAGGAGTAACCGCTGTACTTACCTGACAAAAAAAAACTGTTAGTTGGAACCGCATTTATGAGGCGTTTGTGAGGACCTGACAAGTTCAGCCATACTTTTAGAATATCGGTTCGTGAGCATGTGTTTTATGAGGTATCATATTAAGTGAGAAACAGAATGCGAAACTAAAGCTTTACTTTATGGCTCGAAGTACTTCTATTACTAATTTGACCAATAAGTACTTGCCCGGAGCAAAACCGTGTATATTAATAAATTGATAAATTTCAGTACAAAACATCGTTTCACTCTAGGCAAGTACTGATTGGTCAAATTATAAATATAAGTACTTCTTGTCATAAAGTGAAGCTTTTATTTTAATTTTCTTCCTCATTATTATGGTATCACATGAAACACATCCTCACAAGCCAGTATTCTGAAAGCGTACATGAACTTGAAAATCCCACATAAATGCTCCATGAATGCAGTTGCAGCTATCAGTTTTGTTCTCAGGACACTTAACTTTCATGCAGGTAACCACACCGACCACTCAAAAAGGTAACATGTGCTTGTTTAGCAATATTTGAGGAGCAAACATTCAAAACCAGACATGCCCAAATCCTAAAAATGAGTAAACTGCCCTTTATAAATAAATAAGATATGTTACATACGAGTATGAACTCAGAATCCATAAAAAACACATGTGTTATTGAAACGGGTCATGTTTATTCTCAGTTAGTGCTATAAAATATAACGTTTATTTACTTCTTCTACAGCTAGATAAGACGGACATGTCTGGTTCTGAAAGTTTGCTCCATATTTTTCATGCACCAATGCCCTTATCTTTTTTTTGTTAGCCACGCTATGCTCTAATACAAGTACCAACCTGTTCTTTTTAACCCCGAGCACCTGCGCTATGCCTCCTTGGCAGAATTCCATCCACTGAGTGGACGCGTACACTTCTAAACCGTCTTCCTTCGGCAGGACACAGCACGTCTGTGTCTCCATGTGGTAATGGTACTGAGAACCCATGTCGAATTTCCCCTCTACGACACGAGTTATTCTTCCTGGAAACATAACCACGCCCATTTGACAGTTTAAAAACTTCCATGACTGCACACGTTTTCTAGAGGTCAAGGCAAACTAGATGATTGTCGTCTGTACACAGAACTGCAAGTACTCTAGTGCTACTTGATGCTGTATTCCCACTCGCTATTGTCCTATTGGTCCACTCCTCATCTGTCACGTCCACCGTACAATCCAACACACATTATTGATAGGATTTTATAAAATAGTGCGCCGAGTACACTACATTCCAATCAACTTGTCTGAATATTGTAACATGGTTTCCAAGTAATCGTGTTTCATTGAGCAGTATACATTCCTACAATTTTATTTTACATTTTACTACATTTGAATGGTACTTTTCAGCAGCAGTGAATTTGTTATTGAATTGTAGCCCGAGATATACTTAGCCAAAATATTTTAAGGGATAAGGGTGGGAAGTTTCATTTACAGTCAAAAGAGAACAACATATTTTGTGCCGAAATTAATCATCTTTGTGCCACAGCTGAACATTTATTTATATCTTTTTATAAAAGCATTACACCATTAACCGTGTATGTCGTTACCCTAATTAGTAAACCTCGTCACTTAAAAATTGAGAATTTTACAGGAGACGAAAAAAAAAACATTGCCAAATTGTACCTATTATGAATAAATGATTGGTAACTTAAAAGGCAAAAATACTTACCTTCGTACATAATTTGAAACATGCATAGGTCACATTTATTACTTAAATATATTTTTATAGGAGTTACAGAGTTCTGCACATAGTTTATTTGGGAGATACGTGTTTTTCACAATGTTCAATTAGGTATCTAACTGAGATGAAAGGTACTAAACACGATAGTAAAGAGTCGTATTTACTTACAAATTACTTCAATAATGAAAAGTATAATGTGAACTCTACGAGTTTCGTCTTGATGATTGTTCATAACGTTTCAAAACTCTTAACTCCTGCTACATTTAACCATAACCTATAGCATTGCTCAACGAAAATACAGGGTAATTTTAAAATCCGTGAAACATTTAATTAAATCGGTTCAGCGAAGTGGCTGAGAATATCGTAACAAATTATATACTACGTGAAAGCAAAACTCTGAAAGTTTTTTTTACATTAGTTACAAATGTTCTATGTGTCCACCTTTCGTCACACGGCACACATCTAATCGATAGTCCATTTCTGCCCATACCCGACCCAGCATATCAGGAGTGATGGTAAGAGCAGCTGCTACGATGCGATGTCGCAAGTCTTCAAGGTTCTGTAGTAGAGATGGAACATAAACACTATCCCACAAGAAAAAATCGCAAGGCGTCAGGTCCGGCGATCGTGGTGGCCACGGGAGGAGAACTTGGTCAGCGGCCGCTCCACGGCCTATCCAGCGATGTGGCAGCGTCTCATTCAGATAATCTCGTACCAAATTGTAGTAATGAGGTGGAGCGTTTTGGTGCTAACTTCAAAAAACTTTGAGAGTTTTTCTTTCACGTAGTCTATAATTTGTTATGTTATTCTAAGCCATTTCACTGTACCGATTTAACTAAATGTTTCACGGACTTTATAATTACCCTGTATTAGTAAACCTCGCAACTTCTTGCTCTTATTGTCACAGAGTGTAAAGCTATTTTGTACAGGCAACATAACAGTATTTAACTCTTAATATATTACCTAATACACACATTTTCATCATTTAAGTTCTTAATCAACATAACGCACATTTTTGCCACAATAACATTGCCACAGCTTGGATTTAGGAGGTCTACTAACATGCAAAAATACATACTGGAGTTAAGTGTTTTGTTTATCTCGCATATAACACAGATAACTTTTTTTCGAGCTACGAGGTATTATACATTGATGAGACTAGTTCTGTTTTAGAAGTTGGTATGAAAATGTAATTATGGTACGAAAGTGGAGTTACGAGGTTTACTAATTAGGGAAACGATGTGTCTCTGTACTTGTTACTAGGTGTATCTTCGTTTTCATTGAAATATAAGAGATAAGCATAATTTTTTTGTAAAATTTTACGTCATATTAAATTATGTCTGATTATGTTTTACATACTCAGAAATAATGTACACAGTGCAAGGTAAGATAATTAGCTACCCATATTGGAATATTTTCAAATAAATATTAATAAAACCTTGAATGAGAAAAAAATAAGGAAAAGTTCGTATTAACGAATGATACGGACTCAAAGTGAAATACCAGAGCATGCTTATCGAAATATATCACTTTCGTGTTAGCCTTCAAACATCCAGTTTATTAAACGGAACCTCAAAACCAAATTTTAAATAAGTGAATTCAGTACAAAGAATAGTATTATCTACCAGTTTCAACATGGTGTTCATCAAATCTAATTACCAGGACACGAACTCGCGCATAGACGTGCATAGTTGAAGGTTTCGAACTTCGATATTGCCGGCTTGTAACCCAGGGTCATGTTATTAGCTCTTTGTAATCTTCAACTGTAGCATATTTTCCTTGCTCATCGGTCTGCTCTGCAGTCTGTCGTAAATAATCTGTCCTAAATACAGTCGAAGCATGAAAAGACACAATTGTAGTTGAGAATAAAGACTCTGATAATACGACCCTTATCAGATGGTTTTTCACGTCGAAGGTGACGACCATCAACTAAAGACGGCTATGGCTGAGGTCACCAAGTGCTTCTTTGGTTCTGGTCCGGAATATACCAAACACCACAACTTAAATGTTTTGTGTTAAGTGAATAGTTAGGTCGTAGCACATCGTTGAAAAAGATACCATTAAATATGAAACATGTGATTCGAACAGACAGGGGAAAAAAGAAGGAATTGGCCATTACCTGTAGAAAGTAATCATCCCAGGATTTTAGTTTCATACAAAATGGGGAACCAAAAGTCAGAATGCCTGGAACGGGAAACGAATCCGTGTTTTCCTGAATGCGAGTGTAATGTTTACCACTGTCCTACCTCGTTTGGTGTCTTAGAAGGAAAATATTAAAATATCTAGATGTTAAAAAAAATACAGTGCTATAGGTTGAATTTTTTATACTGAATGTTTAAATCAATGTACTGGCTTCTGAGACAAAGGATAATTAGAAGCCTGGGTATATAAGGAAGCACAAAAGCATAAGCTCGAAGGTGCGCAAGTTTTTTCTGTCGAATATACGTCGTCAACACAACCTGTTTACGTTAATTTTATGATTGCTTTCGAGAATTATTTCTATGTGGTAGCTTAAGCTCAAGTAAGGTTTTAAGTCGTTGAATTAGTCCTGGTCTTGTCAATAACTGCAAGAGGTGAACTGAAAAGTATTATATTTAAATGTGCCTCTCCTTCAGTTATGTCTTCATCAGCCACAATACAAATTAACATAAGGTAAATTTTGTGCTCAATTATTTCTTACTTTTAAACTGTTCTGTGCATAACGAAGGGGAAAATATGAACTTTCCAACGTGCTTTGTGACTTTGCGATGCCACTGATGCTTATTGTCAACATTACGAAAGTAATAATAAATGAAAATATAAGTTTTTTATGAAATTTTAAATGAAGTCTATGGGACACATTTCAACAAATTAGCTTACTTACTCGCCGAGGTATCGTTATAAATTCAGGAACAGGATCAGAGCAATCGATTAACCTCTGTACATTTTCTAACCGTTTTAATTGACACGATACTAGCTGAAGTGAAGTGATTTTGGTAAACATCGAGATCTTCAGCACTGGCTGGGGGTGACACGTTGTGAGTATGGAGCAGTGCCGGAAAGAAGGAACGGGAGAAACGGGAATCGAACCCGGATCACCAGACTATCCTCTACTTGCATACAATTTTTTACCGTCCGGATTTTAGAACATTTGAAGATAGTTTATTGATAAATTTACCTATGTAACAATAAAGGTCCTCTTGTTGCAACTGTCTAGGACATAAAATTTATGCTCAAACCTCACTTGAAGATTCGCGCATGCATACAGAGCCTACAACATAGGCAATGCTACGAACATGCATGTGATGTGCTCAGTGCACAGACGATGGTGGACATTCACTGTATACAACATGTACAGTACTGGTAATGTCGCACACCAGTTTGTTCCTGGCATTCTACGTAAATATCGTTACAGTTAACTGTGAACGGAAATGTTGAAACATGAAAGCTCTGTATATCTGCCTGGGTCGGTCACTGGATTTTCGCATGTGGGAATCGTACCGGACGATGCCTCTGTTCGACAGGTTTTCACGGGGATCTTCCCCGCCATTTCATTCCAGAGCTGCTCCATACTTACCTCATGTCACCCCTCACCAGCGCTGAAGACCTGGGTGGTAACCGCTGACCAAAATCTCTCACTCACTAGCCACTAAGCCAAACATCCCCCATCCCTAATAAAAACTGTTAATTCGTGTGACACTAAGTTGAACTAATTAGACAAATTTTAGAGACTAATACAGACAAGCATAAATTCACACCAACCGGACTTGGGAATCGAACCCAGTACCTCACGTATCGAAACCAGGTGCGCAGTTCGTTACGCTACGGAGGTCGGTCCACTCGGCCCCGTAGTTAGTTTTCTTTATATCATTTTACGCTTGCAAACATTCAGACAAAAAGTAGCTCAGTTCGGTATCCCGTTGTAACAAATATTGGCTTTATATGACTAAAGTATTTCGTGTAAGAATATTGCAGTCTGAGAACTTTTAAACGTGTTATTGTTTGTTGGTGATTAAAGCCATGCCAGGTACTACAGTGGTTATGAAAATTGTAACTTGGCTTCGTCGACTACAACACAATTAATGCAAGTGTCCCTTCCGATCAATAATATTGATTTAAACAGCTCTGCTTCGGTCTAGCTCAGCGGGTACGTTAAAATAACGTAGCCAATATTTATATGACAAGTCACTTGATACGGCGGCAAATAGCCTTCGCCCACCATGGAACAGAACAGACCAGGTCACTGATCCGCGATTAAGCCTAGTCACACAACTCCGCGCCGCAAGTGAACTATGCGAACAATGAACGATTCCAAAGCTTTGTCGCGACTCGGTCCTTAAGGGCGCGATTCCCGCCTCTTTAGTCTGGCAAAGCACGAAACAACTAATTGCTCCCGATCCAGGCCAATCGACTTGTTAACGCTCGCAAATATCGTCCAGTTAATACTCGCAAATCGTATCCTGGGACAGACACTCTGTCGGCGACACTTCCGCGAGACGAGGCCCAGCCCCGAGGACGGCAACATGTCCGTCTGCCTACCCTTCTCTAAACCCGCGTCTCCACGCCAAGTCAGCTACTGACCCCCAGTTCCCTTCGACCAATCAGAAACTCTGTTACATTTAAACTCTGTTTACAGACGGCTAAAAACTCAGGCATCTGCGAGCGTATCAAGTGTCAAATTTATTAATTAAAATCACTCATTTACGCGTTTGTTCATCCCCTTCTATTCTAGTACATTAATTTCCTTACTTTAACCTAAATTTATATTTTAAATTCAACTGCCTGGCGGCAACCGTTGCAGGCTTCTTATTTCCTTCCCTGTCTAAAACTCTCGCGCCCAGTGGGGCGTGCAAGACACTCTTCCCTCAGTAATTCGCCAACCCCCTTGACACATACATGGTCTGTACTCTGCTCCCCGCAGCGTGACAGAAACCCAATTCTCTCCGGCCTCATCGTCCTCTGTATACAGGATGAGTCGGGAGGAAAGGTTCATGCTTTGAGGGGTGATAATACTGGTGATTCTGAACAAAATGTTTCTAAAAAACATATGATCTTTTCTTAACCGTTTCAGAGAAACCTAATGAAAACAACAAGGAACGGGAAATGTGCCTGTGACGGTAAATCACGATACTGTTATCGTATGTTTTGTTTAATTGTGTACATTTCCTCACAAAACATGTTCAAACACTCCACCACCAACTTCAATGCATTTGGCTGATCTGAGCTCATTAGTACATTGCTTTACTTAAGCACAAGCATGGTAAATACGAGCCAGACGTTCCTCTCTTGTGTCCACCCTGCACGTGCAGACTTTGCTTTTAAGCCAACGCCACACACAGTAATCCAATGGGGTAAGATCAGGTGACCTCGATGGCCAAGCAATGACTCCATGGCGACCGATACAACGCCCAGGATACGTTTCGTTGAGGTACTGTGTTACTGGCCTATATAATGTGCAGGAGCTCCGTCTTGCTGAAAGTACATACGAGCTCTTGTTGCCAAAGAGATATCCTCCAAGTATTATGGTAACACGTTTTGAAGAAAATCAAGATACTGTACTCCATTAAGACGATTATCTAAAACTACCGTACCGATGAGTTGGTCATCAATAATACCGCACCACACGTTAACTGAGAAACGTCGTAGAAAATTCCTTTCTACAGTAGGGTGTAGATTTTCGTTTGCCCATATGTGAGAGTTGCGTGTGTTGTTGATTCCGATGCGGGTAAATGTTGACTCATCAGTGAACAGAATACGTAGAATTAAATCAATCATTTGCAATGATCAACTGACAGAATTCCTACCGGTGGACATCATCTCCTTCACGCAGATGATGTACACTCTGCCGATGATATATATACAGACCCTACTCGTGTACAGTGCGTATCACTCTTGTTTGTGGAATATAATGTTGAGCAGGAATTCGTCTCGAGCTAGTTGTTGGGCTGCGTTCTAGTACCTGAAGAATGTTCTCCAACTTCATTAAGAGCTTGTTGTACAGGACGTTAGCATACAACATTTACGCTGGGAAGCGTACCATGGTCACGCAATCCTGCAAACACCCTGCTATCTGGAACACTGCGATTAGGAAATCGTCGTTCGTACTCACGAACAGCGGCTCTGGAATTCCCATCGGAGAAACCGTAGACAAACATCATGTCAGCATACTCTGCATGTGTGAAGACCTGTGGCACTTTTGACTACATTGAACTGTATTCACTGTACACGTAACAACACTGTAGTCCCCAATACTAGGGCAAGCACTATAGGACTGAGACTGAGGTAAACAACTGCACCACGCTTAGAGCGCCACTGTGTGAAAATGTACAAAATTACACACAACATAAGATAACAGTAGCGTGATTTACCGTCACCTGCACTTATCCCGTTCCTTGTTGTTTCCATTCGGTTTCTCTTAAACGGTTAAAAAAAAAGGTATATGTTTATTAGAAACATTTTGTTCAGAATCACCAGTACTATCACCCCTCAAAGCATTTACCTTTCCTCCCGACTCAGCCTGTAAAATATAAATTGTACATATTTTCTGTATCACAAATCTAACACTAATTTAATTAAAATCTACAGTTTTTACAGAGTCTGGCACAGTTAGAATTATCTATGTAGCCCAATTATTGCTCTTTCTAGGTATATTCAATTACAGTGAATTATTCTACTACAGTAAATTAATCTACAATTTTCCTTGCTGATTGCAGCTACTTCATACCAATAAAACATGCACATTTGAATAAAATTGATGGCTCCTTACGCTGTCATCGGTGACAATTTGCTCTTTCTAGGTATATTCAATTACAGTGAATTATTCTGCTACAGTAAGTTTATCTACAATTTTCCTTGCTGATTGCAGCTACTTCATACCAATAAAACATGCACATTTGAATAAAATTGATGGCTCCTTACGCTGTCATCGGTGACAATTTGCTCAATTCTATATACATAATTACACACTAGATACAATACCAAATTGGCATATTACAAAATATTTGTTTTGTAAGCAATGTAATGTCGGCATCAAAGATTATATACATTGTGTTAAAAGTAATTAATAATATTTTGTACTTAATTTTTTTTTCGTGGCGGCAAACTGCTGTATTACTAAGATTTTTCCACCCAAACTATCTCAAACTTTGTTACGAAAAAAAAGCTTAGGTCAAGCAAAATTATTTTTTCTAGTGTAAAGTTCAATATTACCAAAAACACCTTGATTTGTGTATTGCATTATTTCACACATTCTGGAATGTTTTCAACATATTTTCGTAAATAGGTATTTGAGTTATTTGAACTACCGAGCATGACCATAACACTGTACAAAACACCTGCAGTTGTACCAACCTGCACTGGCTCGCTTGGAGGAAGCAGCAGATGTGAACTGTTGACCTCCCTGAGGAATGGCATCTCTGACATGTATCACTGGCTTCGTTACGCCCTTGTAAGTCGCTCTGACGAGCTTGCTAGCTGTGAGGGCTTCTTGGCGAGTCTGCGCAACAACCACGCCGATAGGCTGGCCGTGGTACAGCACCGCCCCGCTGCAGAACAACTGCCAATCAACAGCCAGGAACGAACCCACGTGAGCTCTCATAATCACTGTGGCCGATGGAGAAGGAAACAAGCAACTGTCAAATCCAACTTTTTAGTTTTTGAGGAAGAATATGTTTTTGAGTTGCATCTTTAAAATACTGAGTATGATTCCGGAGTTTATATGAAGTTAGTACTGGCAGAATTTTTGTGTTAGTCTATTTTGAGAAACAGCTGTGATGACCATAAACTTGCTTTATGGTATCACACGGTATTCTTTCGACTTATACCAATAGTTCTGTTCCCAGTAGTGCACACGAGAATCGCCAGACACGCGCGCGCGAGAGTTCCGGTACGCCTCGGCTCATGGTGCGTCCTGGTGGCGAGTGCGTGAGTGAGCAGAGGCGGCTGTCGTAACCGTTTTGGAGCGACCAGTCGGTCGAGAGGAGCCGTTTGGGACACATAGTCTATGACTGTCGGCCCGGTATGCAGTACGCGCGGAACACGGAGAGTCAACTGGGATGTTGCTGTGGGGTCCGACTGTAGTTTATTGGGTGATTTTGCAATGATAATCACTCATTACTTGTTGTGCGAGGAAATCGGCTTGCAGTTCTGATGGGGTGTTGTATC